>JAHSUH010000370.1:0-26000 GCA_025388415.1 Cynanchum wilfordii | reverse complement strand
GTGATGCCGGTCTTGCTGAAACGCTCATAACCAGCAAGATCGATGAAGGTGATTTTCCCCTTCATCTTGGCCACATCTGGATCGTCAGGTGATTCTGACATGATCCATACGACCATTGCTGTGTGCCCGCGGCTAGACTCGGGGTTCATCGCAGTTGCCGTGACGACCCTCCGGGAATTTCCTTCGTTGTAGAACCGCATGAATTCCTTCGCGTTGCGAAGGGTGTGTAAGGAACAGCCTGTGAGGGACACGCCCTCATCGGCATCGTAACGAATCTCCACACGTTCCTTACCATTGCTCGTCATCAAGTCGCCAAGGTGATCCCGGTAAATCTGTACAAACTGACCAATGACGGTGTAGCAGCGGTTATCTACCGCCGACTTTTCCTCAATCGTGGTGTAAATGTAGCGAGCCGCTCGGGGGATAAAGCCCTCATTGGCGGGGTCTGTATTGCACATGGTGAAAGTCTTGCCTGTCCCGGTCTGGCCGTAGCACATCAGAGCAGAGCAAAAGCCATTAAAGGCGTGCTGAATACAGGGCAGGGCAACCGCCTGGAAGATCTCCTCCTGTGTGCTGTCCTTGTCGAAGGTTCCGTCGTAGTCGTAGTACCACTCATCTCGGACAACCACACGATTTTTATCCTGCATCTTCACGATCTGTGTGCCATTGTCTGCGAAGTCAGATTTGTTCGGGGGCCGCATGCGGCAATACACAAGACAACGGGATATCTCAGGCGGTTTTTCGGCTGCCTCTTCAGCGGTCTTAAGTACATCAATTTCCCCCGCGCCTTCCTTCTTCGCCTTTGGTTCGTCCAGGGGGATTGGAGTTTCGGATGGGTCGCTGATGTTTTCATCGACCAAATGTTCCTTCACAAGCTCCCTGATTGTGTCCTCCGCGTGCCTCAAGACCCTTTCCCTCATGGTCTCCATGCAAGGACTTGTGGGTTCGCTCATTGCAGTCAGTTCAGTAGATGCAGATGATGTCAATAGTAGTAAAAATAAAAATTGTAAATATTAACTGTAATTGCAGTAATAAAAAGAGAGAATATGACTAGCTAACGATGAAAATATTGAATCCGATAGAAAAACGTATTCAATTCAGTCTAATATTTCAAAGAAAAATGAAATTGAAATGAAAAAAGATGCTTAAGAAGAAAAGATTCACTTTCGAAGATAGTATTTGGAAAGCTTTGGAGTTATCTTCGAAAAAGAAAAGAGATTACATGAAGTATAAATTTATCAACAAGCAGAAGGTCTCATGAATCCCAACTCAACGGAACATGTCTTTCAACATTATCCTCCCCTTACAGTCTATTTTTTTTGCCTGTTTGTTTTGTTATTAATGTGCCATTTATGAGGAAGTATCTGCAGAATCCCGTTACTTGATGCATATACAGAAGAAAAAGAACGCATCAACAATCCTCTGGGAACAGGGAGAAAAAGATAACTATTCAAGAAGATTGGTTAAGGCTGCTTCCCTCGAGGTCTGCAAGACCCTCACTCCCCTCAGAGGCGGTGGTGACTTTTCGCTGCTGTCGACGTCGCTTGCGGCTGCCCAACACTTCCTGTCGAATACGTCTAATAGGCAGTGCCGCATTAAAGGCACGAGCCCAGTCGCGCACGCAGCCTTCCTCCGGCTGCACATATGACGTAAGCACCTCGACGAGGTGGTTTATGGTGAGCACCGCAGAACGGTTATGCAAGTCAATGGACTCTTTGACGGGAAGGCGGGCTACCCGCACACCGTGCGCCTCCGCCCGTGTCTTGCTTAATGCTTTATAACGATTGTGATCGACAAAGGCTCCAATAATATAGGTGTGGCCTGCCTGAATGTCGTCAAGGACCTCATCGGCATCAGCGGTGAGGAACACGATCTTATCTTTATGGAACAGCTCTGACCAGTGCTGCCCAAGTGTAATAGTTGGCGGAAACCTCTTAAACCCCTTGAAATCAATCAGAGAGGCTTGAAGCAGCCCCGCTTGTTCGCTGGAGTCGTGTTCAGCATCCTGCCGCTCCTTACCTATCAAGGAAGAGAAAACGGGGCGAAAGGGGAAGCCAGCGCGGCGCAGCGTGCTATAACTGAACATAAGCTGTGATATTGTACTCTTAGTGTCGGTCAATGTCATACACCAAGCGAAGCTGAGGTCGAACACTAGCACAGGAAGCCCGGGATCGGCAAGACGCTGCCTGGTGGCTTCCATAAAAAGCTCATTGGCGCGTCGTTGTTCTTCGTGATATTTTATCGCTGAAGCACGCTGTTCATTTCTTTCGTACTCCGACAGCTTCTCCCACTCCGCCTTTTGCGCGGCCTTGCGTGAAGCAGCCGCCATACTTTTTTTCTTTTCGCTTTTCTAATCGCTTTTGCCTCCAGTGCTCTTTTTTTCTCCTCCTCACTCCAAGATTTGCGATCCCTATGAAAGGAGTGATTTGAGCAGTTGGTGCACTTCACTAACAAATTTCCTCCCTGTTCCAGACCCAACTCACTTAAATCTTCATTATCGACGCCTTTGCTAGGCATAAAAAGAAAAGCCTAACTGATTCTCTTTCAAGTCGTATGAATCACTGCTCATGATTCTTAATTCTCCAAAGAACTGTTATAGAGAATTAAGGAAACGAGAATTCAAAATTTGCCCATCAAAATATGGCACAATAGTCACCATGTTCACCAGCCTGATTCATTTTCGAACCCCTGGACGCGGAGTTAACTTTAGAAAAAAAGAAAATTATGCACTTTTATCTTAAAATAAGTGATTCCCATACATAGACTTGAAAACACACTTTGAAGAAGTTATCCCATTAGGTATGAAAGAATTTCCTTTTATTTATTGAAAATTGTTCATGAAAAAGAATAAATACGGTTAATCAAGAAAGAATAAAAGCAAGTATATTCATTCTATACAGTACAAGCCTGCTCTTTTTGAAGGAAGAGAAACATATCCGCTAACAATAATAGAAAAAAAAAAAGCTTAGTTAGATATTCGATTACAAGGAGAAAAAAGTAATAAATTAGATTTCAACCATTTATGCAATGTATATTCTCTTGTAATTCCTTAAACCCCACAAAATGGGCACCAATTTCCGAGACGCGTGTGATAATGGCACGCCCTGGGACCCCAGCAGCAGCGGCAGCCTTCACCATGGCCTCCGCGACGGCCTCCGCTTGCCGCTCTTCTGGTGGCTGCATGAGAATATCTCCCCGTCTGCCGCCCACCATCGCACACACGCTAGGACCGGCCCCGGAGAGGAAGGTGTACTCGGCACCCGCAGCCTGAGAGGCCTCGACGCACGGGAAGTAGTGAGGGTAGAGCTTGTCGGCACGCTGTCGTTCATGCAGGCGGTCTGAGCAGTCCTTTAGTATGCGCAACCGCCCCGTAGTAAGTGCTAGGATCAGTAGGGCAGCTCTGGAAACGTTGTGTACCGCATCCTCCAGAAGCACCTGGGTGGGGATCAGTCCACGAGCCGTGTGTGTGTTGGCCTTCATGAGCTTATTAGGAACAAAGAGAACGAGCGAAATGTTTGGAGGCACCGGTACACTATGAGAGCCGACTTGCTTATTGATATCCATGAAACTGAGACGGAGCCCACCATAGATGGCAGGGGCCGCGTTGTCAGGGTGTCCTTCTATACGTGTGATCACGGATAGCAGCTCTTCTCGATTGTAAGTGGGCATCGAAACACCGCAAAGATGCAAACCGGATACGAAGCCGGCAACCGCCGCTGCTGATGAGGATCCGCATCCACAGCAATATGGGATGCGATTCACAACATGAAACTTGAGGGGTGGCATCGTGCGCTTTCCGTACTCCGTGAAAGCGATCTCACACGCCTTGACAAGCATATTATCGAGGCCTCGACTAATGTGTTCTTCGCCTTCCCCTTCCATTGTGAACGAAAACGTTTCGGACACCTCAACAAACAGGTCCATGTATATGGAAATCGCCATGCCTAAGGTATCATAGGCGGGGCCAAGATTGGCAGTGGTAGCCGGCACGCGCACGTGCACTTTCCTGAGAGCATTCGCAGGTGCACTGGGGTCTCTGATGGGATCCATTGACATGAAAAAGAAGCAAAAAATAATGAAGTAAATAATATTGATATAATAGATACTAGATGAGGAAAAAAAAAGTCACTTAAAAGTAATGTTGTAAACACAGGGGAATGCTAGACAGGGAAAAAGTAAACTATATGCTCATGCGGAACAAAGAGGTGAAAAAGAATATCCCAACTGTACAGACTCTGTGTAGTTGATTAAAGGAGGCACACTTATACAAATGAGCGTGATCATCGGCGAGCAAAAAGAAAACTTACTCCTTACTAATTAGTTATTATTTAAAAAATATGGAAGGTTAAAAAAAAGACTAAACCAAATCTGTCCACGCCCCAAACTGATTACAATTCGATTTTTCCCCAAAGATCCCTACAATTCACATTCTTCCTCCAGTCCTAAAAGAGAAAAGAAAACATGGATTGGCATGCCATTTACTTCAGTGCCTTAGCATTTTATGTTTTACCCACGTGCCTGGACAAGTGATTCTAATTTGTTTCCCCTGTGTAGAATTGCAGAAAACGCTAGAAATACGCGCATACAAAATTTCTGCTTCACATACGCGTCTCACACCATTTGGTCTTGAACGCCACTATCAAAAGATTAGCTTTTTAAGCTCTCTTCCCGATGCCAAATGGTGTATGTATGCGTACGTGTGGATGCGAATGGCCTGATTTGTTGAAAATTTTCATAAGGTATCTGCACTACCTTTTTACTTCAAAAATAAAAATAAAAATGCTTCGTAACTGCGAACTTTAGAAACCTAACATCAATTAAATTAGTTCTTATTCACGGAGGTGCTGACGAAACACATTGATCTTTGTCTTATTGGCACCGATGACCGGGTTAAGCCTCTTTAGCTCCTCAAAGGCCCTCACATCTGGAGCGAAGTCCATGAATACAAGACCACGCGCTGAGTTGTTGCGAAGAGAAAGTAAAGAGGCCCCCACGCTGCCGAGCGCCGCCTTGATCTCCTCGTCAGTGACGGTGATGTCGGTTTTGAACATCAAGTGATCGCCCACAGCCTCCACAGGTCGCTTTTCACGCTTCGCTTGAAACTTTGGAGAGGACTTCGCAACTGGCGCCTCGGGCTCCTTCTTTGCAATGACCGTGTCGCGGATGGGGCTGGCCACCACCACACGAATGGGCTTGTTACTATCAATGCCACTCTTAGCCGAGGAGTTCACCAAAGTCACCCAGCTCTTAGGCTTCGTCTCCTTGGTGGCAGGGGCCTTGTCGGCCTTCGCCGCTGGACTCTCGGCAGCGATCTCCTCGGCGGTGGCTTCCTCCTCTGTGGCCGCGGGTATCGGCTCCTCGGGCTGGACAGGGGTCTCCTCAGGCTGCTCCTCCACAGGGGTTTCTACGACCTGTGCCACGGGCTCCTGCTCCAGAGCGGCAGAAGCTTCCTCGACGGGCTGCGGCTCAAGCGCGATCGCGCCAATGCGGGAGATAACCTGATGCCGGATGTAATAGGCCTCCACGTTGAACCCCGTGTGGGCTTCCAAAGTGGTGAGAACATGGAAGTACTGCTGCAGCTCCCCAACCGCGGTAAAGGTGACAAAGACGTTCACGCCACCGTAGATAGCAGCCGCGCTTACAGACTCCACACGCATATAGTTGCCCTGGTACAAAGCAGCCCACTCCTGAGCGGCAGCCGCGGCGTCAACGTCACAAATCTCCTTGATGCCCATTTCGAAATCGTGAATGTGCAAAACCGAGTTCCGCCCATAGAGCTCGGCAAGATTAGCGGGGTTCTTCGCCACACGCTCGAAGAACTCAGTCACAAAGCTGTTCGCGATCTGCTGTGCGGAGGCCATGCTTTAATTACAGTCCTTCAGGATTAAACTTATTAAAGGTATTTTCTTTCCTTTTTAAGCAAAGGAAGCCCGTAACGGTTAAATTTTTTCTTTTGTATTTATGTTTTCAGAACAAAAACTGCTTTTGCACCCCTACGCAAACTACTTTTCCAAAAGAACTAATATTTTCCTTAAAGGGGGGAAGCAGGGCATCAAATTCCAACGTGTTTGAATTGTCAGATCAAATAAATATCGCTATTGTTCAGATGAATACAAGCATAGAAAAATTAAAGCCAAAAAGCGCCGGGAGTAAAACCCATTCTAGTATCGTGTGAATAGCCTTCCTATCCTTTTGAGGCTCATGAGAACAGGAAAAACTTCACTCACAAGTCCATAAGCACTAAAGCTCATAACCAATTTAGCACAATACACCCTTTCACACGACTACTAGGCACTTGTATTTGCTGAAGAATAAAGGAGAGCAGGCATATATATATTACTCCCACCCCCTTTCTTCTTCCTAAAGACTCGCTAAGTCAGCGCATTTGATTCCCCATCTCTCAAAGGTGGATATGCAGAGCGCCACGGTTCGCGAGTCCAACGGTGTCTTGCAGGAGCGGATCGCACGCAACGCACGCCGTGCTCCATCAATGTCAACAGCGACGGAGAGCATCTCCAGCAGACATGTGCACTGTTGGATGTCCATTGTGATATGAAGCTCGGCGTGTTGGTCAGCGATTGCTAGTGCGCACTCCAAATCGCCAGCAGATAACGCCATACCCATCGCCTCCCGAAGAAAGGTGTCGTCAACTGCGATTACACGGTCAGTCATGCTGAGCATCAGCGAGCGCAGCCGATCTATCCCATGAAAGGTGGATGCCTCCTCCCTGTAACACCGAAGCAGCGCGGTGTTGCTAAAACATGTCGGCTCCGCCCCAAAGAAAGGGTACGCGGAGAACACTCTCTCTGCGCACTGGCTGTCATCCCGTATCGCGCAAGCAGCGATGAGCAAATCCAAAGAAGCAGCAGTAACCTTTCGACCCTCCGCCGCGGCTTCCCGCAGCCGCAGTAGCACTTCCTCCACCCCGTACTCGCTGATCGACAGCACCACATCCGCCACGGCGTCGACAGAATCAGCCATAAGGCGGCGATTCTCTTTAGAAAGCCATACTAAACTCCCCGGGCGGTTTAAGGGAGGTTCCACCCCTTCGAGCACCTCTAGCGACTCCAACAAGCAGCCCGAACAAGCCAACACCCCGGCGTACAAAACTGAGACCAGGGGCTGATTTTCCTCGGCAACAATGTGGAACGTGTCGTACTTTTTTATATACTCACACACGTAACGCGCGGCGTCGGCGTCGCCCCATCTAAGACACTTCGTTAGCAGACGAAATACAGTTACTTCGCTGTTTAGTAATGGTGGATCTGCAAGATACTCCGAACGACTCAACTGTGCTGGACTTTCAGTATTCGTCCATGAATTCTCAAAAGAAGCGACTGCACGACCCTCGCTGCGTTTTCCATGAACCGACCCGTGGATTTTTAGGATATCCACTACAGTGGACAGTGGGGTCGCCTCGTTAGCGACGCTCAAGATCATGTAGGGCAATAGCAGGCCCGGGGTGCAGCTTTCGGGGCGCAGCGCACGGAGCAGGTTGAAGCATTCGCGCAGCACCACCACATCGTGATGTAGGCGCATCAATGTTTGAAAGCAGTGCTGCACACGCAGCGGAAGCAACGGATACTGCGTCACCGCCTTTCGACTTAGGACCTCCTGAACCTCCGCGCGGATGACTCTCCACCACGAGATGCAGCTGTCTTGCCCAAGCCTCAAATATAAAATGAACACTGAGAGCTTTGTGACGATATCCGGCGTAGCACCCTTGCATCGCATGAGTTCAATAACATTCTCGACCTCATTCTGGCTATAAGTGTCGGTCATTGAAATGGCTAACAAGTACACATTAAATAGTTCAATGGACGGTGATGTGATACCATCCAGTTCAAGCAAGCACTGTGTAAACAAAAAGCGCATTTCCTCCAATTTGCCCAAGTCGCACAGACCCTTCAAAAGTAATATTGTCAAGGGCTCGACGTCTTTAGCATCATCACAAAAATCGGTGAGCGGCTTGGGAGGGGCAGCACTCGAGCCCGCACCGCCTAAGGATGCTCCTTTGTTTACATTTGTTAACTCACTTCGACAGGAGAGCTCAAATTCTTTAAAGACCTCTGCTGCTACCAACAATCCTTGCCCTCCCTGCCCCATAGCTTGTAGGACACGTTGATAGGGGCGAACACGAGCAATACGCGTTGGAGTTGTGTTTCGCAAGGAAACTAACAAACGAAACATGCGGCTAGAAACTCTATGGTTGTTATTTCTTTTTTTCTTAAGAAAATAACTGAGCACTACACTGAATCTCCTCCGATTTTGTCCTGCTGCCCCTAAACAAACTACAAAAAAGAAGCAGTTCTATTGAATCAACTTGAAACATGATGTTTACTGACAATAGCAGCGATCAACCAATCATTATCTCAAAAAAAAAAAAAACGTTGGAAGCGCAATTAGCCTAGCTTCAAAATAGCTTCTTTTATGTTACTTATATCGAGAATAAGCACGTGAAGGCTCTTTAGCCCGTAGATGATACGACTATCCGTATTCATCAATTTCAACCCTGAGTAAATATTTTGTCATATATTCCTTGTTTACTAGGGTTTACACTTGCCAGGCAGGAAGGCGGATGAGGCTCCGGCATGAACGCTAAATAATCCAAAAGCACGTTTCTCTCAAATGACATCCGTACTCTCTTCACAAATCATATTAATCAACATGATCAAAAAAGTCAGAGAACTAGGGGACATGCTCCATGAGCACCTACCTTTGACGAAGTTTGATGTATCATGGAGCCATTCTGAGACAGATTAATTAGTACTAGAAATTAGAGGAAGTCATTTCAGATGTGTTTGTTCCATTGTCCGTGAAAGACTTTCCCAATGGAGGGTTAAAAACACATGGCATTCTAAGCGTTTAAAAGTGTGCACGTTGTACTTCAATTTTTGAATTACCGTAGAGGGGAGCCAGAGATGGGCACGTCATGTAAGCAAAAGCAATGATACCACCGAGAGTAAATGGGAAACCGCAAGTAAATCTTGGCAATCAAGCAAAGCTCAAAGCAGGGTTAGGAAGCGCAAAAAAACCTCACTTGAAAAACACCAACTAAGGTAGGATAAATCCTTTGTGCACGGGTTGTAGAGCATCGCAGCTACTTTTGTTGAGTATTAAAGAGGAAGAATAAACAAGGATCCGAAACGATGTTCTCCTCACCATTTGCGTGCCGACCCGATATATGGTCGACACCACTACCTATTTTAAGGGACTTACTTGATTGAATCCTCTAGGGCCGCAGACCGCACGTAGTTAATTTTCATCGCCACATAGCCAGGCGTAAACTCATTCACCGTTCGATTGAAGACCTCGTAGCCAGTGAAGTACTCCGGCTCGACGCCAATGGAGTGGGTGCTGTGATAAACCTTCCCGACGGAGCTCTCGGGGTCGAAAAAGACGAGTACCGTAAACCGCTGGGGTCTGAAGACACTCAGAACGTTCTTGATGCGATCCGCGTAGTTCGAATCGTGGCAGTTGGTCTCGTAGGAAGCAAAGGAGCAGTGGTCCTCGGGAGTGATATGGATGGTCTGGTACTCCGCCTCCCGCACAGCGTTGAGGCTGTAGCCGCAGGGCTCGAACTGCAGGTCATGAAGTGTCCAGGTCTCGTCGAGGAGGCGGCCCAGGTGCGTCGCCGCGCGTATCGCCGCCGTCTCCGGGCTTGTAGAGATAAAGCGGTCGCTGAACCAGTACTTTGTCTGCTCCTTGTCAAGGCCGTACATCGTCATGTTGAGCTGCGTGTCATCCTCGTTGCTGTGCGGCCGGATGACGTCGTCGTAGCAGAAGAAGATGTAGTGGTCGCTGTCAACAGGCCCGAGGATGTAGGTCTTGCCCGTCGGGAAGTGGCTCTTGAGAGTGGCGATCTCGTCAGAGAGGGAGGTGTGCGGGCCGCGCTGCTCCCAGGGGAAGGAGTAGTTCTTGTGCATGAAGGATGCCCACTCTAGCTCTGCACGAACCGCGCTGATTGCCTTCAGAATCTCTGGGATGCTGTTTAACAGTGTTGTGATGCCGCACGTTATGAGAATAATACGATTTTTCATCACAAAGAGTGAGCTCTCCGTCAGAACGTAGCTTTTGATGTGCGCTTTTTTCTCCTTTGAAACGATTTTAGCATTCAGAGTGCCCACCACGCGAACCCACACGTCGTCCTCTAGGCTGTACAGACCGTCGGGGTGGGTTTCAGGAAGAAATCGAATAATCACCTCCAGGCGTTTCTCTGGACCCTCAAAGCTGAACCCCTGATCGGGATTGTAGTCCTTCATCGAGCCCCACATCGCCATAAGCGTGACCGGATCTTTGGCTGACATCAAAATGAGCTCTTGATATCGAAAAAGTGGAAAACTTGAAAAGTAAACAAGCCCTAATAACAACAAACTTCGATCGAATGATTAACTTCCCCAATAAAAAGGAATAAAAGCAAAGTTATTCGAAACATATTTAAATTTCAAAGAGGTAAAGCGTAGAAATACCTTTATCCCGTATGAAACAGGGGAATCCATAACAGTCCATTCCATTCACATAAAGCTTTTTTCCACTGCTTAAAATATATTAAATAACAATAATAATGAGATGAGAAATTAACTCATTACGATCAAAAAAATTCAACAAAACTCTCGCTTGAATGAACACCATTTTTATAGCACCTCCATTGTTCATTTACTTATTTTTGGAATTTTCATCACCAAACACGTATAAATTTTTTTGATTTATAGTTTCAACAATATATATATTACAAATATCAAAGGCAGACACATTTAAATATATATAAACTTTGGTCGCCGTGCATTCATATTTGTAGATAGTCATTCGCGACTCTCTTCATCGATATCCCGTCAGGAATAGGAACCAATATATCACTTTTACGACTTTTTTTGGGGGGGTAACACTTCATTTCATGTCAAAGTACCGTGTCTTTGAAGCGAAAATGATGAAAGCGATATTGTGATAGCCCAACGAAATACATAAACAATAATAACAATATTGATCTTCAAAAAGGGGGGTCAAAATTTTTGCAATGCTACTCGGTGCTAGTATTCTTTTCATTATTATTTTTTTCTATCTCTTCCTCATCCTACACTAACGAGCATGACTATTTTCAATAATATTACCAAACAGTTCCAATAAAGGTCTGTATTTATTATTCACATGGCAATGGGGTACAATAGGAAAGGAATTGACCAGAAAAAAAAGTAAGAAAGGAATGACGCAGCTACTTCTCGATAATTTTCTCATTAAACTTTTTCACATCCTTCATCATTGCAAACTTTATTCTTCGAGCCTGTACCGTCTTTTTTTGTAATTCAGTATTCTAAAAGTGATAATGACCAGTTGCACAGATAACAGCAAAAGGTATTGGCATTTTTACGTTTATCGGACAAGAAATACGCTTTGCCTGAAACGTATCCTGAACTTACAAGAAAAGAACAATATATAAATATATATTACTATTCTGTTATCTTCTTCCTCTTTATCGTAGACAAACTCTCGGAGGTGTACACACCACCAAGGTATTCTCATTTGAAGTGTAAAATTACGAATTTTGTTCAAATTTGCTTACTGGCTCTTTATTTTAGAAAACGAAAAAGAGCCACGGTAAATGGCTAGCACCATACCGCCGTAAGGCGAAAGAAGTGTAGTTGCTTTTTCCATCACCAACCTTCGTACGAAAGGCTAGCAAACGAAAAGCTCGAGCAAACGCTTTTTTTTTAACTTTTGTCAGAGAAAATTATTATAAAAATGGAGACATGTAACTCAAAAAAAAACTCATTTTTTAGTACAAAACAAACCTAAAGAATATATTAGGCTATGTTTTGCTAGAAAGAAGAAAATAAATAGAAAAACAGCTCTGAACGCAAATTGCTTGTTCATGTTTGTGCAAGCTCGCTATTTATGTCTGGTCCTGGAACTGACCCATGAAAAAGGGTGTTACCGTCAAGAATAGCACTTAAAATGTTACATTATGGGATAAAAAGAAAATAAACTACTCGAAATAATAAATTAAAGCGTTGCTCTTTCTACACGGTGCAGCAGAACTTAAAGCTACTGAAAGTTCTAAATGACAGACTACAATGGTTCGTGTAAATTTCAGTAAAAGCTCTTCGTTTGGCTTCTGTGCCAATTTACCGGCCAGTCCGAGAATACCAGTACACTTCCGAAGTGACGACGTGCATCATTGCGTCGCCACTGCTAAAAGGAGAACAAAAAGGGGAAAAAACGATGTTTCGTTTTGCAGTGCACCCTTATTTATTCGTGCCTTTCGCTCTTTCTATCGTTGTTCCACTCTCGTTTGTTTATATTATTGTGCCACATGTAGGTCACGAGTACGAATATACACAAACACAGAAAAGAACAAATCCAAAAAGGAAGCTCAGTTTATCAAGATTAAAAAGAGGAATGCCCCCCGTTAGAGACTGGAGAAAGATGTAGAAGTACATTCATTGTGTGGATAAAATTAAAGCGACGATTCGAATGTCGGTACGTGGAAGAAAAGTGAAGCACACCATAGAAAGGGAGAGGTTTTTTTTTTCCTTGATAGAAGCAAAACGCCCAATCCCTTTTAGTTGTTGTTGTTTTTGCTTCACAAAGAAGCTGCTGTGTAAAATTATGCGATTTCGCGGGAAGGATGCGCCACCATTCGACGTTGAGAACGCGAAAAAAAAAAAGGACGCGTCGAATGTGTGTCGGAATTATTATTTTTTCCTAAAAGTAATGAGACAGCGGGGGAAGAAGTTAGCCCTAGCAACCGATGGGTTTGATCATGGTAACGTACTCTTTTGATCGGTCGGTTTATCAGGGGCGTTCGAATTTTTGTGGCATGCAAAAAGTGGTGTTTAGCGCCGATAGTGCTCTATGGGTAAACTGATAAGAGAAGAAACTGAAGCATAGTAAAATTTTTAAGTTGTAGTGGACAATTATCTATTTTTTACCTGATATTTTTCTTCTTGGGTCTACAACTTGAACCTGAGGGCTGCAACATATGCAGACACTACTACAAATAGATTCCCTCTCTTAGTATTCATTTTCCCACTCGAGATATCGGCTCTGTAAACTGGCAAAAAAAAATCGGACGGGAAAGGAAAATCCTTCACTGTTAACAAAAAGGAATAAAAAGAAAAAAAAATGGTAAGTAAAAGAAAAGGCATCACAGATAGGTGAACTTTATAAGTGATGCCATTTTGGGGGGACTTATTTAGAAAAGAACAACTGTTATTTATTCTTAAGATTGATCTCCAGCGTAAACAAAACCTAACAAAGCTATTGTAGTGTTCCTATTTTTTGGAAATCATGACATCAATTTACCAATGCTTCCACTCTTGCTGTTGATGTATTTCACTTAGCTTTATTTTATATACACCCATCCTTTCTATTCTACCTTTCACGGTAGTTTTTTCTTTATCACCATTATTCTTCATTACAAACGAAAGTTAATTGATAAAATGAATATCCCTCGCGAAACTGGTTAGTGAGAGAACTCTGCAACGCGTAGCCAGGCAGAGTGGCATAGCTGCGACGGAGCGTATGAGGATCTATGTTTCTGTCTTGCAGAGCAAACATAACAATTTTCGAGGGTTTAAACTTCTTCAGTAGCGACTCCAGACGCTCTGAGGACTCCATAGCGGCGCGTGCGTTGGTCTCGAAGGAAATGTATGAAATATCATCAAAAGTACGTATGATCTCGTAAGTGTTCCCTTCCAAATGTATCAACTGTTGCGTATTCCTATTGGTCGACTTAACGTCAGCAGTCGTTTCTTCATCTTCCTCAGGCACGATATGATATAGAAACACGTTGATTTGCACGTCCTGCTCCGCCGCATCACCCCCTGACCTGTCAATTGCATCAAATGTAAAGAAAAAGTAGTGCTCACTATCGATGGGGCCTAACAAAAAGGACTGGCCTGTAGGAAAGGCAGCTTTAAGCTCGGCGTACTCCTGCGCCATGATGTCGCTCGTCTCGCATTGCGTGCTCCATGGCGCTGTTGTGTTTCTGCGGGAGAACGACATCCACTCCACCTGAATGCCGTGCTGGTTAAGAAGATCCAACAACGGTCGCAAGACGTGGTGCAACATTACCGTTGAGGAGCCGCTCATCACAAGTATCTTCGGGGTTAGTACGATCAAGGTTCGTGAGAAGGTGAACGCTTGGAAATCTCCTTCGCACGAGTAATCTTGAAGATATTCGTCAACGGTCCCCATAAGGGTCTCCATGTTGGCCACAGTGAGCTTACTGGTCGAATTGGAGCATTTAAAGTCGATCTCGAGGCGCTTCTCTAGTCCACTGTCACTGCCTTCCGTTAGTGCTGCAAACCCGCCCCACAGAGACATCAATGCATGAACAGACTGGGGATATTCATCCCGGGGACAAGTCCATGAAGGCATTTGTATTTGTTTTCGCCGAAGGAAAAGGGGGGGTTAAATGCAAATTTAAGGTCCACAAATTTTCGAAGAATGGTCTACTATTTTAACTACTAGAGCTTCACTGGGACTATAGTTAGTCAAAGAAAAAGGAAAAAATTGTATGATTCATATTGCATAATCAAAAACAGAACAAAAATATGTTGAGTTGATAAGCTACCAATGTAAACAGCGGGACAAAACGAGGGCAAAGAAGACTCTTAACTTTTCATTCACTTACTAAAAATGTTAATGTCAAACAACCAGAATTACGTGTCTAAAGAAGAAAAATGGCGAGCGCCTACTAAACAAATAAATTATCATCACGAACGCTTAATGGGTAAAAATAAGATAATCATAAACCAAAAAAATCGCATGCTGCTATATTTAGAAGGAAAAAATATTATATTTCCTATTCTACCGTTGTTCCGCATTAGTGCTGTCATAATAGGATCTAATCCCACAGGAAGAGGATTATTGTGCCTGCGCCCTATGTGAAGCACCCGATCAATGAGATTAGGACTTTTTATAATCCTTATTAATCCTTCAAGGCTTGCATCTTTTTGACCTTGTCCACCAGCTGTGCTTGGTGTTTTGAGAGCGTATTGAGCTTCTCATCGTTCATGTCCCGAATTTCCTCAGGAACCTTTGTCTCATAACCCTGTATGGACATTTTTTTCTTTAACCCCTCAATCTGTTTTACAATAGTCGCCAGCTGGCTTTCAAGCTTATTGATCTCCTTCTCAGTATTGATAAATCCCATTAACATCACATACACACCAACCTCCTTCGTGATGACTGAAAAGCCACATCCCTTTGGTACAGTAGTGGCTTCCTCCTCAGGGGTAATAACACTGACACTTCCTACAACTCCCAGAGTAGTGATTATAAGAGCCTTCCGCTTGAACAGCTCCCTGAAACCAGGTGTGTGTGCAAGTACCCAAACTTCAGGTTTGTGCTTGTTCGTCAGCCCATAAGAGGCCTTGGTGGAACGCACATTGTGTACAACATCAAGAATGAGCTTCATCGACTCGTCAACCTCGCTGTTTGACCATCCACTTGTTTGGGGGTACGGCGCCAGCATGATGGTCCGCGTACTGAAGGTATCGTAGTGCGGTAGACGGTGCCATAGCTCTTCAGTCAGAAACGGCATCATGGGGTGCAGCAGTCGTAGGCCCTTTTCGACTGCGTACAAGAGAACATCCTGAACCAGCTGCTTATGTTCGTCATTACTCTGAATAATCGACTTCGTAAGTTCCAAGAACACGTCACAGAATTCATAAAGCCAGAAGCGATACACGGAATTGATTGTGAGAGCAAAATCATAGGTACCCGAAGACATGCCACGCGTTGCCTCTTCGATGGCAAAGTCTAAGCGAGATAAGATCCACTTGCACTCTAGCGGCAGGATCGGGCTGTCAGCTCGTACATCGAAGGCCACTTTCTTAGGATGATAGTCCGTCCCGAGCGCGTGGTACAGGATGTAGCGCACGACGTTCCATAGTTTGTTGCAAAATTGACGGTACGAAACAATGCGAGCAACATCAAGATTAACGTTTCGGCCAGACTGAGTGTAAGACAGCAGACCAAACCGCAGGGCATCGCTACCACATGAAATAATGCCCTCCGGATAACATTCCTTCTGGAGCTTGATGGCCTTCTCGACCTCCTTAGTGGGGAGATTGCCGCTTTGGATGGTCTCGTGAAGCTGCTCCAGGGTGGCACCGTGTACGATAAAGAGGGGATCAATCACATTTCCCTTAGACTTTGACATCTTCTCACCGTTTTTGTCACGCACCATCGCGTGCAAAAAGATGTCCCGAAATGGGAGCTCATCTACAAGCTGCAGCGACGCCATCACCATGCGGGCGACCCAGAAAAATAAGATGTCGTGCCCCGTCTCCATCAGCGATGTCGGGAAAAAGCGACGCATGTCTTCCGTGTTGTCCGGCCATCCCAGCGTAGAAAAGGGCCACAGCGCCGAACTAAACCACGTGTCGAGCACTTCAGGGTCCTGGTCGTACGTGGCGGCTTCGGCCTCGGCCTCAGTCAGGCCGAATTTCTCTCGCGCCTTAACACGGGCCTCCGCAAGATCCCGGGCGATGACCCACGGGTCGGGGTGCACGCTCAGGGTCTCCGACCCCTCGAGGAGGACCTTGTAGGCCGGGATCCGGTGTCCCCACCACAGCTGCCGGGATACGCACCACGGCTTGATGTTCTCGAGCCAGTGGAACCATACAGACTCGTGTGACGTGGGAAACAGATTCAGCTGCTTGTTGCGCACAGCCTCGACGGAGCGGCGGGCCACCTCTGTGCAGTCCACAAACCATTGCATCATGAGCAGCGGCTCGATTATGTCGCCAGTGCGGCTGCAGAATCCGACGCGGTACTCGTACGGCTCCACACCACGCAACAGGCCCATCTGATCCAGCCTCTTGACAATCTCACGGCGACAATCAAAGCGGTGCATACCCTTGAATGGGCCCTCCATGCAGATTATACCGCTGAGATCCATCACTGTGATTTGGGGGAGATTGTGTCGCTGACCTGCCTCGAAGTCATTGGGGTCATGCGCGGGTGTAATTTTCACCGCACCAGTACCAAAGCTCATGTCCACCAGCGTTGAATCTAAAATGATGGGGATCGCTTCATCTCGGAAGGGGCACTTAAGGAATTTGCCGTGAAATGCCTTGTAGCGCTCGTCGTCAGGATGGACAGCAACAGCAGTATCACCAAGAAGCGTCTCGGGACGCGTCGTAGCGATAACAAGCTCGCCGTCGTCGTTCGATAGTTTGTATGCTATATGTGTCAGAACACCCATGGGGACCTTCCTGTCGTAGTTTGGGATGCTGAGCTTGGAGTTCTTGCCTACATCCACAAATTCCACCTCAAGGTCCGAAATAGCGCTCTGCAGCGCGCAGCACCAGTTTACTAGACGATTCGAGCGCTTGATAATGCCATGTTCATGCATCCTAACAAACGCTTCGACGACGGCTCGGCTGGAGTGCTCATCCATCGTGAAACGCTCCCGAGACCAATCTGACGAGAGACCGATTTCCCGGAACTGCTTAGTGATAAAACCAGCGTGCTTCTCTTTGAAATCCCACACGCGTCGCAGAAACTCCTCTCGACCGAGATCGTGGCGCGTCTTGCCCTCTTGCTTCATTATGAGCTTCTCCACAACAACTTGTGTGGCGATCCCTGCGTGATCTGTTCCGGGCAAATATAGTGTCGTCGTCCCCTTCATCCGGTGAAATCGAATGAGGGTGTCTTGTACCGCACCTGTCAGCGCGTGTCCGAGGTGGAGGTGCCCTGTTACATTGGGCGGCGGCGCAATGATCACGAACTTTTCCCCATTTGTAGGCCTGTTCGTGTCGGATGCCGGTCGGAAAAAGCCTGACTCTTCCCACCACGAATACCATCCACTCTCGACATCCGCCGGGTCGTAAGTGGCAGTCATTTGACCTGTAAGGGCCTTCATAAGAAAAGGCAGCTTTCGAAACGTCGCAGGCGGATTTTTTCCCGGGGGGGGGGGTATTTTTATCAGATACAGACGAAAAAGGCTAGAATGGGAAAAATGGGGGGAAGGATCGGAAATTAAAAAAATTCAAAGAACATTCATCATGAATCAGTATTATCGAAATCTAGGAGCTGTGTGCTGATAATCAAAAAGGCGCTTCATAAAAAAAAATTAGATAGAAGCCTTTTTTCAGGACTTTTTCCTGGTTGCTTCTACTTATTGTGATAAATTAGCTCCCTATAAATTTAGATTTCAAAGAAAAGGTGATTTTTTTCCCATTTGAGACACCATCTTGGGTAAAAAAAATTGCCCGCATTTGCTACTTTTTCTATATGATACTTTGAAAGTTCAAAGTTCGATCTATATCAATAGATAGATACAGACATATTGACATTTTTGGTACTTCTCTAATGAAACTATACCTTTTTAAAGAAACATTTTTACCTCTACTAGTCTCATTCATGGTTTAAAAAACTACGAAGTGTTATTACATAGTGGGAAAGGGGTAGAAAGAAATAGGAAATACTTATATTTGAATTTATGCTAGTCAATTTGTCTCTTCGGGCACGTCAGAATAAGATAAATGAGTGCCGTGCATAAAATTTCGACATATTTTCAACTACAAATACGTAGATGAAAATAAGCAGAAATTAATAGGTAAATAACTTAATGCATATATATAGAAGAAAGAAAAAAAAATGCTGCGCTTGGTGAAGCTGAAAAAAAATGATCATGAATTTTTATTTCTTCACTACATGGAAACACCATAGTTATAGCTCAGGAAACGGGTTTCAAGAAGACAATATACTCTCATATTACCTCAAAATTTACCCCCAGAGAGCGAATAGCAACTTAGTCATGCGCAACGCCTATTACTAGTAGCAAATTATTATTATTCCCTTTTCCTAACTCCTCCTCATAACATTCTGGAGATGGGGGAGTCAATAGGAGACTCCTGGCTATCAAGGTATCAATGTAAGCTGTCATGGCTATGCAATTGAGAATTTTTATGCAACTTAGAATATAACAATAATAAAAGAAACCCGTACAGCAATTCCTTTTCTTCATCAAATATTACATTGATATGCTCTTTTCGGAAAAGAAAAGCATAAAATGCATTTCAATAAAAGCAACGAGACAGCGCCTTCGATTTGCGTGGCTTTATTCATAAGCTACGACAATCAAAGCATTTGAATACACAAACACACTATAACCTAGTAATATAATCAAATCACCGCTAAATCATATTACCCACTACAGTATTACACCCCACCAACTCACTCTCAGATCTTGCTAATTGATTGTTTGAAGACATTGTCACTTGATGTTTTTTTCGTCGGATATCATTCAGATGCTCTTTTAGCATATTTAGGAGTGCTGTTGGTAAATTAAAGCACACCATATGTTGGAAAAATAAGTTCCTAAAACATGAACCAAAAGAAAATGATTTGGCTTCGGTCTCTTTTTTTGTGAATCTCAGCCTGTATACCTCACCATTCTCCTTCTTCAACACACAAAAGGATCATTGAAAAATATCACACCCGACAGGCGACGCTGATAAAGGAGGAACCAGGGGGTCTCCTTTTTAGAAACTAGCATTTAATGGTTTATTTCATTCCTCGAAAGCATAAAGTGAATTCAAGTAACTCTCTGTCTTTATTATTTTTTTTGCTGTTGTATTTAGTATCAA
This sequence comes from Cynanchum wilfordii, assembly GCA_025388415.1. Lineage (NCBI taxonomy): Eukaryota > Viridiplantae > Streptophyta > Magnoliopsida > Gentianales > Apocynaceae > Cynanchum > Cynanchum wilfordii. The sequence continues at coordinate 6,399 of JAHSUH010000370.1, read as the reverse complement.
CCCTTGATGATGTTAATTTGCTACAAGAATAACTTTCCGCTCAGCTTCAAACGCTCCAATACCTCCAGCTGGTGTGCCTGCCGTGCTTCCAACTCCGTATCGTGATACCGATATCGCCAGTGGCGCATCTCATTGTCCCACAGCATCATTGAAGACAACTTTGCAAGCACGTCGTGATAAGGATCAGGGGAAAGGTTGAAGATGGCGTTAGAACCCCAATACTCCTTCCCTATCTCGGCTACAATTTTTTTCCACAAAGAACGATTCTTTACCCGATCGGGATCGCGGAAGTATGCCTCACTAATCAGCAGCCGCAGCATGATATGATGATCTTGGCGCTTGACATTTACCGCCTTGTTCTGAGCCAGAATAAAATTGTTTAGCTTATTCTGGCGGGAGGCGAGAATGCGCTGGTAGTCAAGATCTCGGTTTGCGCGACTAGGACCGTGAATCATCCAGTGCCTCTTGGTATCCTTTCGCTGCTTTTCCTTGACTTTTCCATTACAGACGCTTTCGCTTCCATTAGCATCGAAGGAAATGTCCGAGGCACTTTTCCCAATTCGGAACGATTCGAAACTTTCCGGGCCAATTGAAGATGTCTCGCAACAAAACGAGTCGTTACAAGATTCACATTGTGAAACCTCTTCTGAGTCAAGGCAATTAACGATACTCTGCTCCTGAGTAACAAGCATACTATGTCCACTTATCGGTACTTTCTAGTGGAAATCCTGAAGGGAAAAAAAATTTAAGAAATAAATATAAAAATATATTTATTTTATAAACTTCTTATAGAGCGAAAAAAATTTCGAGTGAGATCTTCTATCCTGCTATTGAGATACTGAACGAAAGTAAAGTACTTTTCGAGAATATATTCACCACGTTTTGAAATTTTTTTATTCGCTATGATACTTAACTGCGTAGTGTATTGAGAAAAGAAATATAAGAATGGAAGAGTAAAAATTAGACATGAGCTAAATAACATATAATGGTTATTTTCAGCCGAACGCTTGAATACACAATGTTCACCTTATCCAAGAATTAGCAAACAAAGATGAAGCTCATTTAGTGTATTTTCTTTATTATTTGTCAAAAATACAGCGTCACTTTATACATACACAGATGTATACTAAAACCCTTTATGTAGCTCAATCAAAAAGTCCATAACATAATGATTAACATACTAAATAATACCGTCACACCCTCCGTCACAGCTGCCCTACCACACTTCACTTATTTCCTGCTCTCAACTGCATTACATATTAGAGACAACCACAATTGTCAACCTTATTCAACATGCAGAACTCCCACGTTGTATCCCACTTTTGTGCGTAGGCCTCAAAAAATGAAAAAAAAGACCAGTTCAAAATTTACTGCCTGCCGCAACGTTTTTTTTGGTTGTGTTGTTACACTTGAATGGATTTATTTTTTAGAGACACGCATACATTGTCATCGATGATCCCCGTTGAGAGCCTTAGCGGTTCCGCCTCGAGCGCCTGAGTATTTCGTTAATCATGGACTGCTTTACATGGTAGAGGACGTAGGGGAAGAGTGTGGGAATGCATCCGAGAAAAATGTACGCCGTAGTTTCCTTAATGAAACGCGCGTGGAGGCGATCGTACCGTTCGCGTGTGAGCACTGACAGTTTACCTCGAAAAGACTCATCATCGATTCCTTCACCCCGGAAGTATGCATCACCTTCGCGTATCACATTGCTGTACGCTGTCTGCGACGTCGTGTTATCGCCCTGCTCCAGGTTATAATGGACAACGGTAAGGCCAACCAAGTAGTGCCCCAACTTGGAGGGTTGGACGTGGTAGCGCAGAGTCTCAGATCCATGGTAGGGTATGGAGTCTATCTTCTTCACCTTTATGGTACCGTTTTCTAGCATGTCGGTGATGACCACATCAAAGGCCGGGCTCTGGCCATAATTATACACAGTGGTAACAACTTCGACCGAGGACCCTAATGCAAGGTCGTCACTGGATGTGGATTTTGATACGAAGATAAAAGGTTCGATACCTTGGATCGAGTCATCTTTGGCAGTCAGTGCTAAACAAGGGATAGAGCACAGGGCGGTCGCGAAAACGATAAATGCTAAAAAACAAAAAGGCTTCATATGGGTTGATTTATGCTTTCCTAGAATGCTTTAAAGCAGTATAAAAAATCCAACTAATAATCAAGTGTATAGCGCGTGAGGACTGGACGCAAGAGGAAAAAGGTGCAATGTAAAAGGGTAAATCCTCAAGTAGCGAACTGAGGTAAGGAGCCACAAGAACACGGTGCAACGGTAAAGAAAGAAACTAAACTCGCATTACATACAGTTCTGCAGTAAAGTAGATGTTAGTAGCAAACAATGTATGTTGGAGTTGCTGCTGGCTCTTATTGGTCGTATCGGAATCTTAGTAAAAAAGGCTATTCTAAGACCTATGAGGTGATAATTGCGAAAATACTGAATTAAAATTAGCAGGGAGTAAGACAAAAGAACATGCCAACAGGATTCTTTCCATTTTCCTATATTGTGAAATGAGAAAACAAAAAAAATCACAGGCGAAGGAGTTCCAAGCGCTTAATTGTCAATTTTGATAAGTCTAAGTTATGATCCTGTAAAGCTTTGCAAACCTTCTTGTGCCCATGGAGTTTGCAAAGATGGGCAAAAGCGTCGCGTGCTGCTGCAGTCACCTGTCCTATATCAACCAGGTGATCCATGCCACGATCTACATAATCCCAGTTGTGAGTTTCTATTGCATAGGCGATAAGTGGCGCCACCACATCGACATCGCCGAGCACCCGAGCCTGCTCTAGGTGTTCCGATAGCGTCTGTAGACTGCAACCATTTCTTAAAATAAATGGCAACACCAGGTCGTACGGAACCGAATTCTTGGGACATGCGGATATCATCTGAAGAACCTCCCTCCATCCAAACTGTGACATCAGCGGCCAGACAATCGAGACATCGGCGCGGGTGAACCGAACGTGGCGCAGAATATCAACCGCTACGTCCCACCGCTGCACCTTGAGGGCTACGTGGACAAGGTTGCTGCGTGTAACCGTGGCGAATGGTGTACTTTCTACCAGCCTCTCCCCCCAATCCTTGCCGCAGGCTTTCAGCAACACGGCACATGCCTCTGCAATCGCAATCTGTTGAGCAGGCCCTGAAATATGGGCACCGCTGATCGCCGCGCTGATTACCTTGCCATCGCCTTTGTTGAGGGCATCCCAAAATGCACCCCATTCCACCTCCTCAGGTGCCTTGCGCTGAAATATCGCTGCTAGCGTAATTTTTTCATTGAATCGGCTTTTCACATCCTCTACACCAATACCAGTAGCGTGCATGATGGTCTTCAGGAGGTCACACGTGTCTGAAGGGGGGGCATGATACGGATGCCGCTGATAAATATGAAGTGCCCGAAGCCAATCGCCTGCTTCCAGCGCAGTCTGGAAGGCTTGTGGAAGGGGTGCAGCCCTCCATACCTTATCTACACCTCTAGATTTCATGCCTCCTTGCGGTCTTGTTTTCACTGTAGTAACAGTGAATAGACAAACGGTGAAAGTAATATAAGCGTAATAGGGTTAGAGAAGGTCTCTGTAAGGACAGTCCCATGTTTCCATGTAGGCACTTTCCAAAACATTACTTCAATTGGGATTAATCAGTCTTGATGGGTGGTTATTGTCCCTCTACATGTTTCTGTTTCTACTTGGCCATTACAAATATTAAAATGAAAGGGAATATACATTTGGAAAAAAATCGGGAAAAAGCATCCCTTCCTGCACCTTGACTTCATTTTTTGGACTTCTCTTCTGCATGCGTCCTATCAATCGTACCCAATAATCATACTAGCCTAGCTTCAGCAGGCGTGACATGAAGCTTCACTCGTGACATCCATCTGCAGGCAAATATATTTCTTTCTCCTCAGGTTTTAGATAGCGGACTGGGGCAAACCTACCAAGTTTTGGTATATGCTCCTCCAGCAGCTGCGCTCGAGCGCGTCGAATATACTCCTGTATCTCTTCCTCACGTTTACGTTCCAAATTCTCGACCTCCTTCTCGAGTTGTCGCTCCTCTTCCTTCAGCTTTTGTCGCTCTTCCATTCGTCTCTGAGCTTCCGCAATAATTTCCTTTTTGCGCTGCACCTGCAGCCTTTTGTTTAGCTGCTCCAGCTTGGCACTTGCAGCAAGTTCCTCCATGAGTTGCTGGCGATACGCCATCTCCTGAGCCTGTTCCTTCTCACGCGCTATACGGCGCTGTTCAATGAGCTCCAAATTTTCACGCGCGATTGCCGCACTCATACGTTCACGACTTTCCTTCTCAGCCTTCAGCAAAGCCCGCTCCTTGGCGAGGCGTTCTTCTTCATAATATTCGTGCAAGAGGTCCTCTAACTCCTGTTTCTTTCGCTGTTCTTCCATAATAAAACGGCCCTGCTCCTCCAGAATATTCGCCCGCATCTGGTTCCGCTCGCGGAATGTCTTCTCATCCGCCTCTTGGCGTCGACTTTTCTCCGCAAGGTAAGCCTGGATGGCAGCCTCTTCTTTGGCCTCTCGTTCCTGCTCTGCCTTTTTCAAGGCTGCACGAATGCGGTAGAACTCATCCTGCTCCTCTTGAAGCCTACGCTGCTTTTCCTTCCTCTCGAGAGCATTGAGGAAATCCTTTTCATGAACGCGAGCCACCACTGCGTCAACTGCAATCCGCTCCCGCAGCCGCTCACTCACTTCCTCGCGGACCGCCTGCTGGCGTTGTCTAATAAGTTCTAATTGTGCTTCTTGATGCGCACGGAAGCGCGCGATTTCCTCTAATCGCTTCTTTTCTTCCAAAGCCTCCGCTTGCCTATTTTGTTCATGTAGTGTTTGAATATACCTCTTTTGTTCCTCCACTTCTTGCTTTCTAGCAGCAGTCTTGTCAATCACCTGTTCAGCTCGCGTCTTTTTGAGATACGCATCCTTCAGCTTCTGCTCGAGCTCACGCACTTCAGGAAAATCCCTAACAAGCTGTAGCATTTTCTCATTCCTAGTAATCCTAGATTGGCGCTCTGCCAACTCTGCAGCTAACGCCGCATCTGTCTCAGCAGCACGTGCCCTTTGCTCTCTTCGTGCAATGAATTCGGCCTCTTCTTGTTGTTTGGCAAGTTCAGCCTGCACTGCTTTGTAATGGTTAACGCGGCGCAGCCGTTCTGCACGAGCTTCACTGGAACTCATTATCTTTTTCCTACCCTCCAATGCTTACTTTACAATCTAGATGACTGAAAGCACATAAAAGATCTCACAAGCGTTCCCAGTATGAAGACAGACCCACATACAACAAAAAATCCTGTGTAAAGTCACTTCGACTAAATGGATAAATGAAGAAGCAGTGCGGCGAACAGAAGAAAAAAAATATTGAAAGGTCTTGACAAACAAAGTCTATTTTCTAACAAAAGTACTTTTAAAGTTGAAAACACTGTTGTGGATTCACGTTTGTGATAATAATGCACGTTTTTTAGTTATTAGGATCATTCGTTGTTTCCACTAAGAGGTACAGTGCCGATTATTCATTACTTCATCATTCAAACGTCTTAAGCAACTGTGATACGAGCAAAATAAAGTGATCTTAAAATTATAGAAAAGTAAAGGACAACTCTCGAAATTGTTAACACAACATGGTGCTTTAATCTGTTTCTTTTGACTCTTTCCCCTATTTATAACCAGCTGTAGGGTTTAGTGTGTGTGTGAGGCCGTTGCAATTACGCGAAACTTAAATTTTATAAATACAAATAGATTTATAAACAGCAAATGAACAACGAACATAAAAAATGTAGAAGCAATGTAGTCATAATAAGAGAGTGGTAAACAATCTGGAAACCCCCTGATCACCTAAAAACAAAACTCAAAGTTTGAGCTGCATACAAAATGCACCCAGTCACACAGGCGCAGAGAAGCAATAAAAATATCTCAGACCCCTCCTGACTCGGCTGCCCAGATTTTTTCTGAGCTTTCTACCCACGCACATCACCTTTATAGCAATCCTTATGGGTCAAAGGGATTGAGAAGGCTTACTTTCAGGGATAAATTCCTCAGATGGGGGCGGCTGAACCTCACTGCGCTCGAAATGTGGATCAAATTGCTCCAACAAAATCAGACGCGGTAATCTATTATTTTCCATTGCCTGTCGATACTCACGGCCCACCAATCGGCCGTAGTCGGAGATGTATTTGTTTTTTTTGAATAAAGCACAACTAACGGAAGACCTTTCGCAGTGTGATAACGGTGGTGTAGGGCCGCAATGGCCGCATCAGCGTCATCTATAGACGAAAACGTCACCTCCGCAAAACGATCGTGTCCCTTGTTATTGATGCTCACTTCCTGGACCTCCCCATAAGACGAAAATAGGCGCTCTAAATATTGGGCATTTGCAACAGAAGACAAATT
>JAHSUH010000369.1:0-25393 GCA_025388415.1 Cynanchum wilfordii | reverse complement strand
ATATGTTGAATGTTACATAATTCTACATTCTTTCTAGAATGATTTTCCATGGTGGAGCTATTAAGCTCTTGCGATCATTTCACAATGGTCTGGGTTTTATAATTCTTCCAGAATTACTGGAAATGACTTGAAATGTTAGCTAGCTTACTATTTCTTTACAGGAGCTGCATAATTTGTTGTCTGTATCTCTCTCGCTGCTTGTTTTTATTCCATGGCTCTATTGCCCCTCTTATTTCAATTAATGTTTTAACATGAAGCTTATCCTTGAATTTGTGCTGCAATGGGTGCCATGTTTTCCCCTTTGCCCTTCCTTAGTTCCAAATTTATAATTTTATGACAACTAATCTTTCCTTTCTTGTGGAAGAAACATATATTTTTTAAAATTTTTTGTAGAGGTTTCCTTAAACCACATTCCAGAATATATTTTGTTGCTATGTTAAGAGGTTTTATCTTTTCATTATAATCAACTGGTTTACTTGTCATTGTTGCAGTCCAAAGAGAAGCAGGTCCAGCGCATTCGAAATCTATTTTTCCGCCAGTTGTCTGTTCCACTTTCTGGAATGAGTTCAACTCTTCTTACATACAAAGCTTGGGAAACTGAACAGGGAAGTGTTGTTGATAATGATCCCAGCTCCTTGGATGGGCTTCCTTCCCATATTGCCTCAGCATATCAGAAGGCCTTGGAAATGTTGAAGCTTCGTACTAATTTTGAAGAACAGATAGCTAGAAAGGATGCCTCTGATTCTGAGAGACTTCAAGAATTCATGGTATGCATGTACTGTTTTGTGATAAGTACTTGTCCAAAGTCTATTACAATATTGACGTTTGAACCTCTAAAATCTCCTTATTACTTTTGTATTTAATGTCTGCTCAACTTAAGGGAAAGTATTAAAATTCCCTTGACTTAGTTATAGTTAGCAGGCATTATACATATCAACTATATGCATCATGTTCTTTTTTGTATTTGCAGAACTATTTTAACTTTGAGCAGTCATCAGGGGATCCTGCACGAGTTCAAATCTTGTATGAACGTGCCATAACTGAGTTTCCTATATCTGCTGACCTCTGGCTTAGCTATACCTGCTTTCTCGACAAAACAATTAAGGTTTTTTCTTTGACTGATTTTGTTTCATTATATAGTGGAGTTTCAATTGAAATGGTCATCTTTTGTTCCAGACTTCCAGTATAGTCAAGGATGTTTATGCAAGGGCGACAAGGAACTGTCCTTGGGTTGGCGAACTATGGACCAAATACTTGTTACATCTTGAACGTATTCATGCTTCTGAGGATGAAATATCTGCTGTACGTATGACATCTTCCCCCCTCTATCTGAAGAATGGTCCTATGGACAGATTTGTGTATTATGGTTTAATTTGGTTGCAGACCCATTATTACTGTACTTTACAACATTATGGGCAAGACGTATATCCTTTTAATTAAGAAAGTTAGAAAGATTTTAGATGAAAAATATGCTTATTGTAGGAAATTTGACATTTATTGAAAATGTTAAAATAGAAACATGAATATTCAACTTTTTGATGGAGGTAGCTGTTGTCTATCTGCCATCATCATTGTTTTATGGCGTTGCACATGTTCTTACATGGGAGTAAATCAATTAGGATCAGATGCTTAAAAGAGAGAATTCAAAATTTTTGGGTAAGTAATCATAGTTGCGAGATAAAAGATTGAGTTGGTTTCGCTACATATTTTATTTTTCTTTTTTAATATCTGGAAATGATAGCTAGTATGTGCATTGAATTTGGGAATTGCTATAAAGTATTTTTCCTTTAAATATTTTATTTTTAATTATTGTTCTGAAAGGTTAATAATGTTGATTTGGGTGATTACTGGAGTACACAACACTAATGCTATTCTGTTTTGATACTTAATGCAATCATTACCCAAATTTTCGGTGTTTAATACATGTGAATATTATATTCATCAGTACCTTTTAGTGTGAGAAATATTGATCTACGCAAATTGTTTGCAGTTGTAATTTTTTTTTCTTTTTACTGTCCATTAGTTTTAATTTCTTTTTCCTGAGCATTTTTAGTTCAGTCATTTGATCATACAAATGTCATTTTTCTTAGGTCTTTGAGAAATCACTACAATGCACTTTTGTAAGCTATGATGAGGTAAAAGCTCATAAGTTTTATACTTCTATCTCTTTTCCTTCACAAAAAGGTATAGATGTACCCTGTCTTGATAAACTGAACCGATGTGTCTTTTTTTTTTCTGAATGGATCGTGATGCTCACAAAGTTTTCACATGACATTATCTGCAACTTAAGGTTTTAAGTAGCAGTTGTATTAGAGAAAAGAGCTTCTGGTTTAGTTTTAGTTGGAAAAAGTTTTTTTTGGTTGTATCGTTTATGAATGTATTAGAAACTTTCATAAGAATAGATAAACATAGTAAGTGTTAGTAAGATCCTTACTGATAGAGGTTTCTTTAATGATTTTGAAAATATATGGTTATCCCTATGTTACATCAAATATTTATATTTCTAGAAGTTTAGAACAGTTGCAGAGTTTGGTAGGCTAGGAAATGATTCTATGCTTTCAAATTGACATAGAAGTTCTTGATTTGTTTGTGTTAAGTTCTCGACCTTGTTGATTAGTTTTTCTTGATTTCGATGGTTCTGTTGGTGGCAATATCTTTGCTTTATGGATATTTTTATCTGCCAGTGACATTTATATGGAGATTGTTTTGCTGCAGTATATTGATATATATCTCACTAGAGTTGATGGCCTAAGGCGAAGAATATCTTCAGCTGGCAGTATGGGAGACACTTTTAACTACTCTCTCATAAGGGATGTGTTCCAGGTATGTTTTCTATGTAAAATGGGACTGCTGCCAATTTGGATGCTAAAATAGTATGCTTTTTATGTAAATTGGATTTGTGTAATATAAACCCTACTTTAAGTATGTAATGTCTTACCTTGCAACGGAAACCGGTAGGGGGCTATACTTAGTTCTCAATGCTTCTTCAATTTATTTTCTTTTATTTCTGAGAGTTAAACCAGTTATATTGGTTTAAATGAGGCCCTGTAATCTTTTATTTGATATGCAGAAAAGTAGCTTTTGTTTTGATATTTAACTCTCCCTAGTGAGAGAAGGGATCTTCTGCCCTCCTTGCATTTTAGTGCAATGTAGATGGATGCTTAGATTATTTAATTAGTGTTGCTGACTGTAACTGGACTTGGATGCCGATTGCTGTTATGTATTCCTTCTGATCCATCAAACTTTATTTATTTATTTTAAATATTATATGATATGTGCCAAGCCATCTTTATATGTAAACCCCCAAGTAATCCTATCTCTTTCACTTGTTCATCTCAGCGTGCATCAGATTACTTGTCACCATACTTGAAGAACACAGACAGTTTATTGAGGATGTACAGTTACTGGTCTCGCTTGGAGTTGAACTTGGGCATGAGTATGGTGGCAGCTCGTGGTGTGTGGGAGAGCTTGCTCAAAATCAGGTCTTTTATTTCTCCTTTTCTATACCTGTAAGTTAAGTTTTCCAAATATCTTTCTCAAACTGATTTTAAGCTTTATGTTGCTGCAGCGGGTTTATGTTTGAAGCTTGGCAGGGTTATATAGATATGGAAATTGGAGCAGGAAACATTAATGAAGCTAGATCACTTTATAAACGATGCTACACAAAAAAAAATTCCAATACTGGCTCAGAGGTATATGCCCTCAATATGATGTGATTTTCATGTTACCATATGTAACTCAATCTCTGTCCATGTATTTGCATGCTGCTAAAGATTATGTGAAATAACTCAGTCTCATACACTGACTACGATTTGATGGATAGAATTTTAGATATCACTTTTTAAACTGCTGACTAGGGTAAACTCTGTAAACATCACTAGAGCTGATGTGATATCGAGTATATTGCAAGTTGCTGGTGTATTCAGTGGTTGCTGCAGAGGCTTCTTATGAAGCTTGAAAGATTATGAGGGAAATCGAGAATATAAACAAATTATACATCTGTAAAGATTCAGCAAACATTGGAATTACCTTCATCAATTCCAAGAGACTTGAATATTTAGTCTTACGAAATTATTGGGATTGCTAGAGGGAAAAAAAAAATTCTTCTTCCATCTCTCAACTGAAAGTTCTAATTATTATTTCTCTTACTAGTATATCATTCTTTTCCCTGTTATAGATTAAAACAGGAAAATGAGAGCTTACTTCTCTTCCTGGAAGTAAACTGGAGAAGATGTCTATGTAGAAATTAGGATGGACTACTCTGTGTGCTGACTTATGAAATAAATTGGTAAAAATAAAATAAGAGAAGTATAACTGTATTTGTTGGGCATGATTGTATGCTACAATGTGCATGTACAAATTAGTTTGTCTTATTCGATTATGTTTTATGCATCTTGAATTGGATGATACCTTCTCTTTCTAAAAAAAAAAGAATCATTCAGGACATATGCCACTCGTGGGTGCGGTTTGAGAGGGAATATGGTTCGCTGGAAGATTATGATGTTGCCATGCAGAAGGTATGCATTCTTATTCTTTCATTGCTGGTGAACCTTGGCATCCTATTTTCCCTGTGAGTTTAATTGGCTTTTTGAAGAAGATGCATATTCATAAGAGCAATACAATTTATTATTTTTTTAGAGGCTGTTTACTAAATTACTATAGCTAAATGTTATTTTACAATTTCCCTTGGGACCTATGTTTCAGGTATATATTACAAGCTGGGTGGGTTGAGTATTTGGATGTCAAGCTTAATGTGGTTAGTTGGACGTACATAATCTTTTGATGAGTCAAGCCTTTACTTCAATGATAAAAAATGTATTAGGAATGGGGATTGGGGGCATAAGAAAATTTTTTTTTTGTCATTTCTTTAATTTCAGTAAGTGAAGGTTTTGGATGATTTATGATCATGTGAAGGTTTTGTAGTTTTGGATGATCTATTTCTTTTGGATGGTTTTGAATGGTTTTGCCGTTTTGGACTTTTAATATCAATTGAACTTCTTCTTTTAATGAAGACAAACAAAAGGAGTGATCATGTTCCTTCTCCTTCAGCCATACAAGAAATGTTTTGTTACCATATTTCTTCTTATTGATCCAATTTTCTTACTGTTTATGATCATTGAATAGACTTAGATGCTACTGATTATTTATATTATTTCATTATTAGTATTTTTCTGTTGTTTGATGTGGCCAACTTGATCAATTAGTTTTTTTGAAGAGGTGAAAAAAGTCACTGTGGATGACTTTCGAATCAAAATGGGAGAGGATTTGGTCTGAAGCAGTTGCTGTCTTGTTCTGGGTTCATATTTTTGCTATTTTCTCAATGGCCGGATGGACACTTCGCACCTTGGGGTGAAGTGTTACCACTAATAATGAGGAAAGGTGCGTTATAAAATTTATTGACCATGCATTGAATAAATGCAAAGGGAAAATACATACTAATTTGATATAATGAGGAAAGGTTACCACTAATAATGAGGATAGGTGCGTTATAAAATGTACGGAATGCATCATAATAAAATTTATTTTACTTTTAAATTTTTATATCTAAAAGATGCGTCTTTGTTGAGTCATTGTTTTTGCTGAAAACAGGTTGGTCTATTGGACTTTGCCTATTCATGTTGAATCTCCTTTGGATTCCCTTCTCTTTCTATTAGTAATTGAAGATTGGAAATTATCTATTAGTAATTGATTTATTTATTTATAATTCTTCTTCTCATCAACTGTGTTGATAATTTTTTCTTTCTAGTGCTTTCAATTTGTTCTTTGAGTTGCTACAATGACTCCCCTCTGATTAATCTACTAGAGGGAGGTCTGATGGTTGGTTTATGTGTACGAGGTTCCTTTATGCAAGTAGCATTTTCAGAAAAATATAAAAAAGGGTCCTTTGGATTCCATTCTCTTTCTATTTTATGTGCAGTGCTTCTCTTCTCCTCTTTTTCTGGATTCCTTCTTCTCGAACAGAGCACAGAAAGGGTCATCAATTGATCCTTACAAGGTGCTAACTTTTCATCTTGGAACTGTTTTATTTTGTTGGTTTTGATTTTTCTTAGTTGGGTTTTTAGTAATGCTTGATGTTTCTCTTTGGCTTTGCTTTCTTGATGATGCGTATGAGTCTGAAAATGTTGAGGCTTTAGAGGCTTAGTACATTTTTGAGGTTTTCCTGATTTTCTCGAATGTTTATTGTGCTTATGTGTTCATGTGTGAAGGAAGAGTTATATGAACTGTTTTTTTAAATTGCGAACGTTTTTTTATGATATCTCTTTTCTGCAGATATTGGTATCTGAAGGAAGCATTTACCAAAGCCACTGGTGTTGGAATGGGAAATGGACTGGACAATGTTGAATTTAATTCATGTAGGCTGGAAAGACATATTTTTGAAGGTTGACAAGTAAGTGATTTGAAGATTGGAAATTATCTATTAGTAATTGATTAATTTATTTATAATTCTCCTTCTCATAAACCGTGTTGATAATTTATGTTTTTAGTGCTTTGCATTTGTTCTTTGAGTTGCTACAATGACTCCCCTGATTAATTCTACTAGAGGGAGGTGTAATAATCCGATGGTCGGTTTATGTGAACGAGGTTCCTTTAAGCGACATGGTAGAAATGGAAAGTTATGCACCTTTATTTGTGAATACCCATGATAGGAGGTAAAGTAGATTTCTCTTGCTGCTATGACCAAATTTTGGACTTGTGAACTGAAATATTCTTCTGATTCTTTTCATCATATTGAATATATACTTCTTTTTCTTTTATTTCTCTTTTCAGTTTTTCTTTCGGTGGTTGTTGGTGTATGGGGTTTTTTTTTTTTTTTTTCCCTCTAATTCTTGCTTTTCTTGGTCAAAGAGTCCTCTAATTCTTGCTTTTCTGAAATTGCTGGGAAATATTTTCTGAAAATATATTTAATGCATTTTCTGAAGATATATATCTTCTGATTTTCTTTGTTAGTCAAATCAATACTGGCCTAGGGGTCCATGTTACCAGTGTCTTATTAAATGGTCACTGTCCTATTACATAGGTGGTTCTTATGTTGAAGGTGGATGGTTGAGAAATGCTTTTAATTGGAAAGTGAGTGTTGGGCCATGAAAAGAGAGACCTGGGCATTTTAATGATGTCTGGCAGTACTGGACTGATGATGGACTTGGTCTCTCTTTGTGTGTCTCCAGATATGTTAAGAGGATTATTTTGCTTGCATCCTTAAGATTTGGACAACTTTTTAGGCCCTCTTCTAATTTCATGTTTCATTCATTGTCTTTTTGCACAGCTTGCAGAGGACTTAGGGGCATTACCCATATGGGTGTTCAATAGTGGTATTCAAATTTCTGATATTTTGATTTTTTGATAAATTTTAAATTAATGATTTAATTTCCGTCTGTTCCGTTTATTCATGTTTACTCACTCTGGAATCAGCCACATTGATCACATTGATACTTCAAAAATCTTAACTTCTGTTGTAAGCTGGTTTATTTTGACTGAGTGTTTGAGAACTTATGGAGGATTTGAGGAGAACTTAGTTGGTGAAATTTGTGGCCTAGGCTTTTAATGAGACTAATTACGCAGGGTTTGTTCTTCTTGGTCTATGCAGTTGAGTCTGGAATCAAGCAAATTAATGCAATCCTGCACCAGGTTACCCAAAAAAGGCTAATTTAATGTGTAAATTTTTGTCTTCTTATTCTTTTAATTCTTATAAAAGTGAGTGATTCCTCTGTACTTAATTGAATCATGGCAATTGTTGGTTGTGGATACAGATTTTTTACAACTGATTCTTAGAGTAGTCTCATTTGTTTCGTTTTCTTGTTCTTTTTCCCATTTGATTACAATGTTTCATAAGGTTGATACCTCTAATCAGTTTTTCGACTTGACATGTGGATATACTATATATATATATACTTTTTTTTTGCTTTGATGTAGTTAGAGATTGGATAAAAGGAAAAAGATTGAAAAAAGAATGCAGATGCAACGAGAAATTCAAGAGTCTCTAGTAGATAAGGATGCTTTTGAGCTTTATATTTCCAATTTATCAAAAACTCTTTAAAAATGTGCCTGTTGTTTGAATTAATTTTATCCTATCTTGAGAGTTTGTTTGGCATGAAGAAACTCAAGGAATCTCGGTAATTGTGATCTTGATACTTTCTAGATTTCTACATTTTCAAAGCCACACTCTTAGCCTACTCATTATGATATATGTTTTTGAGATTTGTGCTCTAGAATTTCTTTGTGGCTCTTCATTCAGTATTATTCAGGAATTATAGTATATAGCACTGTTCACCTTTATTGCTTCACTAGTACCAAAAGTTCTAGTTTTACGAATATACTATTACACATATTATTATTATTATTATTTATATTTGCTTTATATGATATACTATTATTAATTATCTTCAAAAAGTAAGGTTGCTCGAAGATTATTGTTTGCATGGTAGATATTCAGTTTATTATATAATATGAATTAATTTTATGTTCTATTATTGTCGCAAATTTTACGTTGAAAAGAAATTTATGTTGGAGGGAGGTTTTAAAAATTTAGAAACTTAAGGTAACATATCTTGTATTTGCATATAATTAGATTAGATGGCTTAGGTTTTTCTATTTTTATGTATAATTCTATTGATTTATTTATCCTTTGGAAGAGTGTGGATTCCTTTTCATGAATTTCAGATCGTACAATTTTAGCGATATTTATCATTTGAATGTGAATATCAGATTGTAGAGTTTTCGAGGGGTCTGCTCGTCAAGTGAAACATCATGATATTGACAGTTCTTTTGAGTTTCCTTAATTTTCGTTCTCTTGGTCGCATTCAACAAAGCCTACTACCCTATTCCATGCTGATTTCTTTTGGTAGTGTTTGGCATGGAGGTTTTATGGAGAACATAGTTGGTGAAATCTGCCTAGTTCCTATTTCTCATTGAGCTTTTTGTTCTTTTAACAAGAATAATTACATGGTTCCTGTTCTTCTTGGTTTATGCAGTTTATGCTGCCATCAAGTAATTTATTGCAATCTTGCATCAATTGACCCCTTGAAGACTAATTTGTTATTTCATTATAATTGGTAAAAAGGTTGGTTATTAAATATTTAGTTAAATCATTGGTAATTGTTGGTTTATACACAATTCTTTAAGGAACCTTGTTTTCATTTATGTTCTCCTTCTATTTGATTTACAAAGTCACATGGTTGTTACCTCTCACCTTTTTTCTGCGTGTACACAGTGTCTGTGTCTGGCAAAGTTGCCAAGATGACCTGTGGATATGCTATTTGTTGCAGGTGGTGATGTTTGTACAAAGGATATCTTAGTTGCTTTGTTTATAAACTTCATTGAATTTTGATCCTTATTAAACAAAGTGAATTTCCAAAATGCCACAATTATTGGAGAAGGGCAGAGAGTTTTCTCATTTCTAATTGTTCTCTTCTTGTATGTAATTAACCCTGCCTTGCCTTACCTTGTAATTGCTTCCTTTACTGGAAACTTTGATGAAAACTTAGGATAGTCAATTTCTGCTCTTTAATATATCTTATCCAATTCCTCAAGAACATTTTTTTTTTTTTTGATTTTTTGTATTTGAAGCTATCTCTCTATCATGATATCTGAGATTGGCCTAGTGCCACTTTTTTGTTGCTGTTCTATTATTTTCTCCTTGCTTTTACTCCAAAACTTAGCCTGAATTGTGGGGTAAGGACCAAAGCAGCAACTTTAAATCTTGTGTTTCTCCAACTTGGTCAGGTTCTTTAAACTGTTTTAAAGAATTGCTTATTAGGTGATAAGGGAGAACTATGCCTGCTCCAAGTAGATGTTAAGAGCGAAAATAATCTTTTAACCACTATAGGACATAAATACTTTCTCTTCATAGCATATGGACAAAGTCATTAAAAAAAAATAATGTTAATTACAGTTAGTTGATGCATGTGAAATATCTTGCAGTTCTTCCAAAGAGTTTAAACTATTCAATCCACTACATTGCATTACAATTCGAATCTCATGCAATTTTTCTTCTCTTTTTGTTCTCTCATTCTATCTTACTTTCTTTTCACTTTCTCTCCGTCTCTAATTCTTCTCATAATATCTTCTTCTTGCTTATATAGGAGTTTAATTTGAATTCAAATTAATCTAAGGATCATCATCATCTTGAAGATAAGGTTTTTTTCTCTTTTTAAATTTTTTTTTATGTTTCTTGAATTCATGTTTTATTCATATGGTTTTCCCTCTTTCTTTCTTTATGGTTTTATCTAAAATATTCTGCCTTTCTTTCTTGCATTCATGTTTTCTCAAAAAGGTTTCCTTCTTTCTGGAATTCATTTTGCTTCTTCTTCCCATCCCTGCTGACGTAACAGTAACACATTATGGAACCAACCATCGCAGTATTGATGCACGCTTGTATCTCCATCCACTTTAACAAATTTTTTTAACAAGTAATCAACATTTCCGATATACTCTGTTATGATGTAGGTATGTTTTTGTGCATTAATTATTCCTAACAACCCAAGATTCTTTACTTCTATATTTTTTGTACCAAAGAGCAGTTAGTACCTAATGTGATTTAATTGTTCTTAATTCTACTGTGGGTAGAAACTGTGATGCTCATGTATTTGACTCATTGAAGAATACCACAAACTGATTCTTTATATCAATTCTATAATATTCCTATATTGCTTATTCTTGAAAACATGAATGAGTAGTTTGATTGGCTAGACAATTTAGTTGATGACTATAAGACCAAATTGAGACCAACTTTGATGCTTCTTAATTTTCTTGAAATTTTTTCTTAAGAATCATACTTAAAATTAGTTGTAATGCCAGATTTTTATTTTTTGGTGATGATGTTTATATTCCACTATCTGTAATGTCAAAAGGCAGAATCCAGAATGTCTATCCTGAGGAATCAACAATGAAAGGGTTTCAAGAGGTCGAAATGCAACTTTTTTTCCCTCTTTGGGCTAAAGCATAGTTCAGGTACGTGTGAGAATCTTTTGAATTCTAATTATAATTAATTGTATTGCCATTTTATGATTCTTTTCATTCAACTAGTTGTGAGTTAGAAACTTAAGATTTAAAATTTTATGCATCTTCTGCGGCATCTATTACTACTGTCTGTTTCCTTGTGATCATGCACTGAAATATACTAATTTAACTAAGGGTTGCATTATTTTTATATTTTGAAAAAGTTTTGAAGGTTTATTTTGAATTTGACGATTTATTTGAGGATTGAGATATTTTGGTGTTGGTGAATTGCAAATAATTATATAATGAAGTAAATTTAGTTTGATGGTGTTTTTTTTTTTATTATTATTGGTTCAATGTCGGGTTTTAAAGGTGGGCAAAGAAGGAAGTGATGTATATAACCTTGTATTAATTGGTTTTGGATATTATAATTATGGATTGTGTTTAGAATTATTCGTTGTTTCTGTTTCATTAAGAGTTTTAAATATGAATAAATTTTTGCTTTTATAGTTGAAACTTCTTTGAGATACCATAGTGAAGGCTGAACAAGTTCAAAATTTAACTTTTATTGCTTGATTCTTTAGTCTCTAGCAAGTAAGCATCAATAGTACAGTCACTAACACTAAATGTTATTTGATTAAACCTCTTGTAGTGAGTTATTTACAGTTAAAAGTTATTTACTGTTAAAAGTTTCTTCCTTGTAATTCTACCTTGGATTTTGATTTATAATGTATTGTGTTGCAGGTTGTAAATGTTGCTTGGGGGCCAGTTGCTAGCGAAATTGCTCTTTCATGCCATGTCAAGGAAAGTTACAATTATTTAATGGGAGTAGGAGAGGGGAATGGGAATTTGGGTGGGTTTGGGGTTGAGGATGGGAGTGGATATTGAGGTGGAGGGTAGGATTTGGAAGTGGGCATTAGGGTGGAGGTGTTGGAGTCAAAGTTGAAAATTGAATGGGAGTTGGAATTAGAGTGTTAGTTAGAGTTTGACTTTGACATTGAGTTAAGTTGGACTTAAAAATTGAAGATTTATTTAGAGTTAAGTTGGCATCGAAGTTGACCTTTTAGTTATAGTTGAATTAGAGTCTAGATTGAGAGTCGAAGTGATATGAAACAAGCTTTCTAATCTTTATCATGAAGTCTTAGTTTTATTTGGAGTTCAAATTTGTGTCTAATTTGGGGTCGGAGTGAAGTTAAAGTTTATTTCAGAGTCAAAGTCAGAGTCAAGTTGATGTTAGGATTAGCATTCGAGTTTTAGTTAAAGTCGGATTTTAATTTCTAGTTCAAGTGGACTCGAGTTTATGTTGTTGTCAAAATATAGTTTAAGCTTGAGATATAGATATAGTTCAAGTGGACTCAATTCAAGTTAGAAATATAGTTTAAGCATAAACCAGAGCGCCAGAGTTGTTGCTGGAAAAATTAGGCAAAGATGTGACATCATCTTGTAGTTGTATGATGATTCTAGTAGATATATGAGAGCAATATATGTGAAGTTTTGAATTTGATTAAGTTGGGGGCTGCTGGAAAATGTAATATTGCCTCAGAAAAGTAATTTTTTGGTTCAGGAGGGAATTGTGAGTCAAAAAATGACTACAACCCTGTCCTTACTTGAGATATTTTAATTTAAGGTGTGAATGAGATAACTTAATTCCACTAGAGTAATCTGGTGGTGGTTTTCTCTTAATTTGGAGTATCATCATGTTCAAATAAAATGCTGGGAACATATTTCCTAATGCTTAAGATATGATTTTGGACCTTCTCCTCATTATGTGTAATTACTGTCAAAAAGATCAGAGCAAGATGAACTTTATTCTAATCAGAAAATTCATGAAACAAGGCCTTAATACTTTGGATTAGCAGCACAAAAGTGCTAAATCTTGCTTACCCCTTTTGTGAGAAGTTTTGGATGTTTTTAGTCCATTAAATTTACCATTTTCATTTTTTGTCTTGTTGTTATAACCTGCTTTTAGTGTCTGAAGCTGGATTTCTGGATTTATACCATTTTTAAGCACATTTTTCTCTTTCTACACGTGGCAGGAAGTTTTGACTGTAGAAAATCCCTCAAAGAGCAAAGAGAAGCAAGGTTTGCTCTTGGTTTCTCTTTTCTTTTCTTTTCTTTATGCATTTTTGTTTTGGATAAAGTATTTACATGTATCACATTCTCTCCTTCCAAAATTGAATATTACCTTTTTACTTGGCATGAAAATTAAGAGCTCTATCTATTAATTAGGGAAAATTGTCTAGGTAACATCTAAACATTTAGAAACCTCAGCTTTTACACTTAATTTTTTTCTTTTTTTTTTTTTTTTATTTTAAATCTTGGATGGTCCATATCTCCGTGTTTCTCAAGATAATATCTATCTCACTTACTGAGAGTGACAAGTTAACTATATTTCCCAGTGAGAAAGTAACTTTGAATGCTAAGGTTCCCTCTAAAAACGATACCAATGACTGTGCAGGCCTTTAAAGCTTATACTCTAAACATGCTTCATGTGCAAGTCCATTATATACTAGCTTCCATCTCTTGATTTTTAAACAGTGTAGGTTATGGAAGACTTTGATCACTTACGCAGATTAATGCGATTCAGAGTCCTTGTATATAGATTTCTGTGGTTTTGACACTGGATAAACTTATGTGCAAATGAACAAATTGACCGGCAATACAGTTCGTGCAATGATTTCTGTTTTAACAGGCTAGAGATCTATTAGAATATCCTTGTTTTGAAGTTAATACATTATTAGCTTTGGGCAATAGAGTGTCTGCTTTCTTTCGTGATGTTAAATTTGTTTGATTTAGGAAAGGTTGAAGGATGCTTTGATATAGTTTTAATTTGTTTTCTTATGGATTCTGCATCCACTTCCTTGTGCTTTATTTTTTCGTTTATGGTGTCTTTTCTTAAGAAAATTTGTAATATATGTCATCAATCTATGCAATGAAGTGTTGACTACTAGTGTAATTGGAATGATAATTTTAGATCCAGAACAAAACTCTACGATGCAGAATCTGTTTTAGACACAATATGACTAATATATTGCTTTTTGTTTAATCATACTTATTGGCCTGGTTTTCATATAGTTTAAGCTTGAAATATAGATATAGTTCAAGTGGATGTTTTTAGTCCATTAAATTTACCATTTTCATTTTTTATCTTGTTGTTATAACTTGCTTTTAGTGTCTGAAGCTGGATTTCTGGATTTATACCATTTTTAAGCACATTTTTCTCTTTCTACACGTGGCAGGAAGTTTTGACTGTAGAAAATCCCTCAAAGAGCAAAGGGAAGCAAGGTTTGCTCTTGGTTTTTCTTTTCTTTTCTTTATGCATTTTTGTTTTGGATAAAGTATTTACATGTATCACATTCTCTCCTTCCAAAATTGAATATTACCTTTTTACTTGGCATGAAAATTAAGAGAGCCTTAACCATATTTCAGTTTTCATATTCTATCTATTAATTAGTGCAAATTGTCTAGGTAACATCTAAACATTTAGAAACCTCAGCTTTTACACTTAATTTTTTTCTTTTTTTTTTTTTTTTTTTAAATCATGGATGGTCCCTATCTCCGTGTTTCTCAAGATAATATCTATCTCACTTACTAAGAGTAACAAGTTAACTATATTTCCCAGTGAGAAAGTAACTTTGAATGCTAAGGTTCCCTCTAAAAACGATACCAATGACTGTGCAGGCCTTTAAAGCTTATACTCTAAACATGCTTCATGTGCAAGTCCATTATATACTAGCTTCCATCTTTTGATTTTTAAACAGTGTAGGTTATGGAAGACTTTGATCACTTAAGCAGATTAATGCGATTCAGAGTCCTTGTATATAGATTTCTGTGGTTTTGACACTGGATAAACTTATGTGCAAATGAACAAATTGACCGGCAATACAGTTCGTGCAATGATTTCTGTTTTAACAGGCTAGAGAACTATTAGAATATCCTTGTTTTGAAGTTTTCTGGTGATACGAAGAAGGCAAATTGTATTTTTTATTTTTTCTAATTTTATTCTAAGTTTAAATAATACTTCGAGTTTAAAAGTTAATACATTATTAGCTTTGGGCAATAGAGTGTCTGCTTTCTTTCATGATGTTACAATTTTTTGATTTAGGAAAGGTTGAAGGATGCTTTGATATAATTTTAATTTGTTTTCTTATGGATTCCGCATCCACTTCCTTGTGCTTTATTTTTTCGTTTATGGTGTCTTTCCTAAGAAAATTTGTGATATATGTCATTAATCTATGCAATGAAGTGTTGACCACTAGTGTAATTGGAATGATAATTTTAGATCCAGAACAAAACTCTACGATGCAGAATCTGTTTTAGACACAATATGACTAATATATTGCTTTTTGTTTAATCATACTTATTGCCCAGGTTTACACATTTCCTTTTTCTTTTTTATGAAATATTTCCCTATACTCTTAACTTTTCTTGTAGGACCAAAGCAACAACTTTAAATCTTGTGTTTCTCCAACTTGGTCAGGTTCTTTAAACTGTTTTAAAGAATTGCTTATTAGGTGATAAGGGAGAACTATGCCTGCTCCAAGTAGATGTTAAGAGCGAAAATAATCTTTTAACCACTATAGGACATGAATACTAAAGTTTTTGAGGTCATCTCAAATCCAGATGGTCACAGCAAATGCCCTCCTCTGCACAACCCTGCCTTTAGGCATACAGGATATGATGGGATATATGTTCCACTTCTGGTTGACAACATCAAGGAATTCTTCAGGGTTTATTCATTCAGGGACTTTGCTGAGTTCAGGTAATTACCATATTCATTAAGAGAGAGTTTGAGAAAAATACTTCTTATGCAATTTCTATGAGTTGTATATTGTTTTGTACACAGGTTGACAAATGCATAATTGTGTAGTTCTACCATATGGGGATTGTAATTCTAGGAGTTAGTTATTTTTCTGGGTTTTTTTCCCACTCTCAAATCAAGGTCTTTCTTGGAATCTGAGGTTATTATGGTATATTTACATGTCAAATTTTGATTAATGGATCCTGATAACAAGAAGTTCGGAAGAGGTAACATTTTTAATTTTTTTTTTTTTTAAATGTTTAAAATTTTTATGCATATTAAAATTTTTGGTGTCACATTTCAGATTTAGATACGTTTTGGTAAAACATTCCTTTAAAGGGTTTTGGTTAGGCTGTCTGGACCTATTCTCCTCACATTTTTTTATGCCTTGTCCCTAGCAATTTATGTTTAGATAAATGATTACCTCAGTTAATGTGAAAGATTAGAGTTTAGAGTAGCGATTTTGCGTTTCCTGTAGCACACAATGGTCTAGTTACAGTTTATATCTCTTAATATTGAAGATGAGTTTGAAATGGTCATTCTGTTTACTGCAAATAAATGGAATTTTTAAACTCGACACTTCATCAATCCTTGAGTTTTCCTGATGTTTAGTGACAGAAATGTATACAATACAATGCCACTTGTAATTAAAAAAATTCAAATGCAAAAGTGCTATAATTTCATTTAAATTTGATTAGTTTAAGTACCATACCCTAAGATTCTCCATTTGCATATTTATTTTCTTTGTGTTAGGATTTGATTTAAAAATGGATACATATATATATGCATTTAGATTTAGAAATTGTACGGACGGATTGAAAAAACAGTTACTCTTTTATTTTATTTTTTTATGCTGATGTCTGCAACATCATCAATATGATAAGGTTGTAATTAATTTCTTTTTCTGTTCTAATGTGCTGTTTGTGCAATTTTTGTAAAAATTAAGGAAGTCTGTCCTGATTGAGGGTAAGATTCTTTTGATTCATTCATATGTTTTCTTGATAATGTTAAAATAATTCTCTTCTTCCCTGAAGCCATTCCATATATATATATATATATATCATATCCATTTTTATTTAGAAATTTGGCAGGGCTAAGGATTGAAACAAATTCTTGGAAAAATTTGTTAATGTTCACAAAGAACAATTACCTGCTACTTTTGTACATCAGAAGACAATAGGATTATATTATTAGCAGATCAAGAATGCCATGCTTCAATAATTGGACTTTTTTTTATGCTGATGTCTGCAAATATAAATAAGATTGTAATTAATTTCCTTTTCTGTTCTAATGTGTTGTTTGTGCCATATTGCAGTTTAATCTAGAAGAATCTGAAGTGTTACAATTAAGAAAGGAGTCTGTTCTGAATGAGGGTAAAGTTTTTTTTTTTTTTTTTTTTTGTCAAATACTCTTTTGATATTTCTTTTTTCCAATGAGACGTAGGCATAGCTGTAGATGTAGATGTATATATATATGTGTGTGTGTATGTATAGGTCATAGGAAATAGGTGTAATTGTAGGTATAGGCATAGAATAGGAAATAGGTGTAGGTGTCATAGGCATATAGGCAAAATTGGCGTAGGCATAAGCATTCTCAACATTTTCTTGCAAAAACAAAGAAAGGTATCGTATCAATGATTTCAAGGCATCCCAGAAATTATGACGACACTGAAGCTTTGATTCATATGTTTTCTATGGCATCAGGTAAGAACCATATGCCCCTAATCATCATCATCTTTCATCCCTTTTGATTCATATGTTTTCTTGATAATGCATTCAATGCATATTTAAATCCTTTCTTTGTGTTAGGATTTGATTAAAAATTGGATATATATATATGTATATGCATTTACATTTAGAAATTTTTAGAAGGATTGAAACAATTTCTTGAAAATTTTTTTAATGTTCACAAAGAAGAACAGTTACATGCTACTTATACATCAGAAGATAATAGGATTAAGATTGCCATGGTTATTATAGGTCAATAGGATGTATTTTTCCTTTTTTTTTTGGGGATGCTGATGATGTCTGCAACAACATCAACATAAATAAGGTTGTAATTATTTTATTTCTGTTCTAATAATGTGTTGTTTGTGCCACATTGCAGAATTGGTAAAATTAAGGAAGGAATCTGTTTTGATTGAGGGTAAAAGAGTTGTCTTTCACGATAGCTTATGGTTAGTACTGTAGACCACCACCAATCATCATCATCTTTCAACTCTTTTGATTCATTTGTTTTTGTGATATGTTAAAAAAGAATTTTCTTCTACCCTGAAAGATCCCTAAGATTATTCTACGTTGCATATTTCCTTTCTTTGTGTTAGGATTTGATTAAAAAATGGGTACTGCATTTAGATTGAAATTTTCAGAGGGATTGCTCTTGGAAATTTTTTTTTTTTTAATGTTCACAAAGAAATGTTACATATGTCGGCAACAACATCAATATAATTAAGGAAGGAGTCTATTCTGATTGAGGGTAAGGTTCTTTTTCGATGGCATATCATCTTTCATCCCTTTTGAATATATATATGTTTTCTTGATAATGTTAAAATAATTCTCTTCTTCCCTGAAGCCTTCCATCATTTATATATCCATTAATATTTTTTTATTTAGAAATTGTTAATGTTCACAACAATTACCTGCTGATGTCTGCAATAACATCAATATATATAATAAGATTGTAATTATTTTCTTTTTCTGTTCTAATGTACTGTTTGTGCCATATTGCAGTTTAATCTAGAAGAATCTAGAAGGTAGGAGTCTTCTGATTGAGGTTAAGGTTTTTTCTCAAGTACTCCTTTGGTGTACATATATCCAAATATACTAGTTGTTGAATTTCTATTAAAAGAAACATAAAAGAATCTTCCTATTATTATATATTACATTAACATGAACGAAGTTTTGTCTTTTTTTTTTGCCTTTTTCATTTTTCAAAGAAGTAAAAGAAGGAACAAAGGCGCTAGTTGATCATCAAAAACTACATCATTAAACAGGAATTTAAAATTTGTGATTGAAAAAAACAGAGCAAGAGCTGATTGATTAAGGTATTTTTCTTTCAACTAACTCCTTTTTAAATTTCGAGTGACTTTCTATGTTTTGCTGATTGTTTAAAATCTGCTAGTTGCTTTCATTATAAATATTTTTTAAATAATATATATATGCACGTGTAGGTGTAGTTGTAGTTGTAGATCATAGAGGTATATGCGTAGGTATAGGTCATAGGAAATAGGTGTAAGTGTCATAGGCATATAGGCATAGGATTAGGTATTTCAGTAGCTGGAATTTAAATTATGAGGAGTGTTTACTGTGAAATGAATTTGTTTCCTCATGCACTTCTTTGGTTTTTCCTCTCTATTCAAATCACTACTGAAAAATTAATTTAAAAGCTAAACAATGACATTTTTTTGAGTGCAGTTGTGGTTGCAATTAGGAAGACCTCTATGCTTTGAACTCTTAAGGATCATCTCAATATGTGTCCAAGTACATTTATCAGGGAAAATGGTCAGGTGTGTGGCTGCAGTTTATACAGGTTTTGTAGTTTACTTTTTTATCTCTTGGCATATCGCTTGCAGCAATTTATGTGAGATGATTACTGATTTTCAGTGTCTAGATAGTCTTTTAGAACACTTGGTGGATAAATTAAAAAAAAAAAGAGAAAAATGAATCAAAATACACAGCCCTTTATTACCATCATTTTATTTTAAATAGTGTAGATTGTTGAATTACTACTAATGTTGAAGACTTTGTTATATTCCATGATCACTGTATTTTTATATATAGGACACGAAACATTTTTTTTTTTTTAATGAAATATTTCCCTATACTCTCTAGAGCTTTTCTTGTAGGACCAAAGCAGAAACTTTAAATCTTCTGTTTTTCCAATTTGTCAGGTTCTTTAAATTCTTTTGAAGAATTTCTTCTTTGATGATACACATCCCAGGATGATTAAAGAAATGACAAATCTCTTTTGATTATCTAACAGAATAGGTGTTCTCTAAGATACTTCTTGGATAAGTTAGGACTTGTAATTTTATATTTAAATTTGGTGGTTGGGACAAATAAAACCACTTAGTTGAATTATCAGGGTAATTTTTTTTTTCATCTATAAATTCACTTCAATAATCTTGTTTTCATGTTTTTAGTTGCAGAATTATGCTTTCAAGACTATTTGAGACGGAAATGCAGAAGATGTTAAGAGAATATTGACAAGATCCAAGCATAGGTATTATGTCTTGGTTCTTGATAATATGACAGTCTTAGGTCACAATCTTAGTCTTAGTCTGTTACATTTTTCTTTTTGTCCTGAAATTAGAGTTAAATTGCATTTCACACTCTAAATATTGGCATAATTAGAATTAACTGTGAGGAGAGTTTACAACAACATGCTGATCTCCATAAAAACTAGATACTACACTTAACAAGAAATAACTCTTTGTTCAGTCATTTACTGAGCACATGCTTATCTCCTAATGTCCTGCAAGGCCACTATATATGTATCACCTGAGTTTCAAAAGCTAGCAAATAGCCATAAGCGCTTAGGTAAGAATTTTTTTTCATCCACTGTAGGATTACTAGGACATATCAACATGTTACCAAAGAAGATCGCCACCTTGTCCCAGATTTTCATCACAGTTTGACAATGTAGACTTTTGCAGGATGCATGTAGACTAAGAGATATTTGAGTCTTCTCATCTTTAACAAATCACCAGTTGTGCTAAGTATTATTATTGAAGTGAATGATTTTATTTTAGACCTTTGAATTGTCAACACATCCTCTTGTACCCTCTCTTTTGATCTTATTTCATTTATAATGGTTTTTATCTAACAACTTAATTCATTTATAATCATTCACTTTTTGGTGGTCTGATCCTCTGTATGCTTATGTGTTTTGCACCTATTTGAGCTCTATTGCTTTCCATATCATGATGAAGTTGTTGCCATAGGGGCTGCAGTTCAAGTTTGTAGTTTTGTTTTTTTTCTCAAATGTAGTTTTCTTTTATCATATTTGTCTTACATTAGCTTTAATGTGATCTTGAGTTTTTCCAGCTCTATTCCTCTGGTTTCGGTGATCCATTTCTTCGGTTTATAATGTAATTGGTGTTTACTTGGATTAATTCTCTGTTAATGCTTTAAAAAAGCAAGCTGGAAATAATTATAATTCAACAACTAATCCAAGGGCGCTGAGGGGACAGTCACTAATTGGTGTTCGACCACCAGACAGCCCAACGAGTTCTTTTCTAAATCTATTCTGATTCTCTTTCATGGAAAAATGAATATTATAATTTACTGATTCTATGAAATACAATTACTTCTGTTTCAGCAAGCATGCATCCATCACTGTCTGCAATAATTCTATTCTTTTCTCTTAGCTTTCTCTTTGTAACTTGTTTTCTTATAGTATAATTCAATTCGTCCCACAATATTGGTTAGAGAATAGCATTCTGGCTTGTTCATTGTTTACATCGCGAATATGTCACTAACACATTATTTTCATTCTTTCTTTTTTGTTGGGCACTGCATTGCACCAGAATTTTTAGACAGTAATAGAATTTTTTTTTTTTTAATAATCTAAAAGTTTTGGCCTAGGGGAACAGGTTTGAACACTGATGGGGGGGTTTCTGGGGTAACATTCATGAAGGGTTTTATAAATCTTTAGTTTACTTAAAAAGTGCTATTTAATGATGTCAAATTATTGAGTTTGATTCTTTCTTTACCTGTCTTTTATAATTTCTTTCTCCTCCTCTCTTTTTTTGCCCTTTTTCATTCTCACTAAATATATTGAACCAGAAATTTTCAGCCAGTTTTTATATTCTTTCGTAAGCAGTTCATCTATTAGCATATCAATATATCGATATCAAGATAAGTCATCAATTGTTATAGTTATTATGTTTAATTCCCTAGATGTTGAGAGAATTTCTTGGTTGCATGTAATATAACTTCTTAATTGATGATTGATGCAAATTTTGCTCACTGTTTCCCTTCTGCAGGTGTTGCAACCCTGAGCCTAAGTTTGTTTTCCTTCTACAGGTGTTGCTTAAGATGCTGCTACAATTTAATTGTTCTTAATTCTATTTTGGGTAGAAACTGTGATGCTCATCAAATATCACTAGACCAGGATAAAGAACTTTGAAATGAATGAAGCTAAAAGTAAAAAAGTAGGAAAAAGTTTTGTTATTCTCCTTTAAATTAATGATGAAGGTTCAATCTAACTAGTTTTTATTTTGTATGCTTAATTTTTATTATTTCCTGAGTTATTACTCAATAAAGTTGTAACAGAGGTTAAGGTGAATCTTTGTTATTTTTGCATTTTGCCAGAAGAGAAGCTAGTTAAGGAGTCCAGAGTGTTCCCATGTATTTGACTCATTGAAGAATACTACTAAATGATTCTTTATATCAATTCTATAATATTCCTATATTGCTTATTCTTGAAAACATGAATGAGTAGTTTGATTGGCTAGACAATTTAGTTGATGACTATAAGACCAAATTGAGACCAACTTTGATGCTTCTTAATTTTCTTGAAAATTTTTCTTAAGAATCATACTGAAAATTAGTTGTAATGCCAGATTTTGATTTTTTGGTCATGATGTTTATATTCCACTATCTGTAATGTCAAAAGGCAGAATCCAGAATGTCTATCCTGAGGAATCGACAATGAAAGGGTTTCAAGAGGTCGAAATGCAACCTTTTCCCCTCTTTGGGCTAAGCATAGTTCAGGTACGTGTGAGAATCTTTTGAATTCTAATTATAATTAATTGTATTGCCATTTTATGATTATTTTCATTCAACTAGTTGTGAGCTAGAAACTTAAGATTTAAAATTTTATGCATCTTCTGCGACATATATTACTAATTTCTGTTTCCTTGTGATCATGCACTGAAATATACTAATTTAACTAAGGGTTGCATTATTTTTATATTTTGAAAAAGTTTTGAAGGTTTATTTTGAATTTGACGATTTATTTGAGGATTGAGATATTCTGGTGTTGGTGAATTGCAGATAATTATATAATGAAGTAAATTTAGTTTGATGGTGTGTTTTTTTTTTTTTATTTATTATTATTGGTTCAATGTCGGGTTTTAAAGGTGGGCAAAGAAGGAAGTGATGTATATAACCTTGTATTAATTGGTCTTGGATATTATAATTATGGATTGTGTTTAGAATTATTCGTTGTTTCTGTTTCATTAAGAGTTTTAAATATGAATAAATTTTTGCTTTTATAGTTGAAACTTCTTTGAGATACCATAGTGAAGGCTGAACAAGTTCAAAATTTAACTTTTATTGCTTGATTCTTTAGTCTCTGGCAAGTAAGCATCAATAGTACAATCACTAACACTAAATGTTATTTGATTAACCCTCTTGTAGTGAGTTATTTACTGTTAAAAGTTTCTTCCTTGTAATTCTACCTTGGATTTTGATTTCTAATGTAATGTGTTGCAGGTTGTAAATGTTGCTTGGGGGCCAGTTACTAGCGAAATTGCTCTTTCATGCCATGTCAAGGAAAGTTACAATTATTTAATGGGAGTAGGAGAGGGGAATGGGTGGGTGGGTTTGGGGGTTGAGGATGGGAGTGGATATTGAGGTGGAGGGTAGGATTTGGAAGTGGGCATTAGGGTGGAGGTGTTGGAGTCAAAGTTGAAAATTGAATGGGAGTTGGAATTAGAGTGTTAGTTAGAGTTTGACTTTGACATTGAGTTAAGTTGGACTTAAAAATTGAAGATTTATTTAGAGTTAGAGTTGGCATCGAAGTTGAACTTTTAGTTATAGTTGAATTAGAGTCTAGATTGAGAGTCGAAGTGATATGAAACAAGCTTTCTAATCTTTATCATGAAGTCTTAGTTTTATTTAGAGTTCAAATTTGTGTCTAATTTGGGGTCGGAGTGAAGTTAAAGTTTATTTCGGAGTCAAAGTCTGAGTCAAGTTGATGTTAGAATTAGCATTCGAGTTTTAGTTAAAGTTGGATTTTAATTTCTTGTTCAAGTGGACTCGAGTTTACGTTGTTGTCAAAATATAGTTTAAGCTTGAGATATAGATATAGTTCAAGTGGACTCAATTCAAGTTAGAAATATAGTTTAAGCATAAACCAGAGCGCCAGAGTTGTTGCTGGAAAAATTAGGCAAAGATGTGACATCATCTTGTAGTTGTATGATGATTCTAGTAGATATATGAGAGCAATATATGTGAAGTTTTGAATTTGATTAAGTTGGGGGCAGCTGGAAAATGTAATATTGCCTCAGAAAAGTAAATTTTTGGTTCAGGAGGGAATTGTGAGTCAAAAAATGACTACAACCCTGTCCTTACTTGAGATATTTTAATTTAAGGTGTGAATGAGATAACTTAATTCCACTAGAGTAATCTGGTGGTGGTTTTCTCTTAATTTGGAGTATCATCATGTTCAAATAAAATGCTGGTAACATATTTCCTAATGCTTAAGATATGATTTTGGACCTTCTCCTCATTATGTGTAATTACTGTCAAAAAGATCAGAGCAAGATGAACTTTATTCTAATCAGAAAATTCATGAAACAAGGCCTTAATACTTCGGATTAGCAGCACAAAAGTGCTAAATCTTGCTTACCCCTTTTGTGAGAAGTTTTGGATGTTTTTAGTCCATTAAATTTACCATTTTCATTTTTTGTCTTGTTGTTATAACCTGCTTTTAGTGTCTGAAGCTGGATTTCTGGATTTATACCATTTTTAAGCACATTTTTCTCTTTCTACACGTGGCAGGAAGTTTTGACTGTAGAAAATCCCTCAAAGAGCAAAGAGAAGCAAGGTTTGCTCTTGGTTTCTCTTTTCTTTTCTTTTCTTTATGCATTTTTGTTTTGGATAAAGTATTTACATGTATCACATTCTCTCCTTCCAAAATTGAATATTACCTTTTTACTTGGCATGAAAATTAAGAGCTCTATCTATTAATTAGGGAAAATTGTCTAGGTAACATCTAAACATTTAGAAACCTCAGCTTTTACACTTAATTTTTTTCTTTTTTTTTTTTTTTTATTTTAAATCTTGGATGGTCCATATCTCCGTGTTTCTCAAGATAATATCTATCTCACTTACTGAGAGTGACAAGTTAACTATATTTCCCAGTGAGAAAGTAACTTTGAATGCTAAGGTTCCCTCTAAAAACGATACCAATGACTGTGCAGGCCTTTAAAGCTTATACTCTAAACATGCTTCATGTGCAAGTCCATTATATACTAGCTTCCATCTCTTGATTTTTAAACAGTGTAGGTTATGGAAGACTTTGATCACTTACGCAGATTAATGCGATTCAGAGTCCTTGTATATAGATTTCTGTGGTTTTGACACTGGATAAACTTATGTGCAAATGAACAAATTGGCCGGCAATACAGTTCGTGCAATGATTTCTGTTTTAACAGGCTAGAGATCTATTAGAATATCCTTGTTTTGAAGTTTTCTGGTGAAACGAAGAAGACAAATTTTTAGGATCAGTTTATGCATAGTGAATTACTTTGGGATATTGTTTTTTTTTATTTTTTCTAATTTTATTCTAAGTTTAAATAATACTTCGAGTTTAAAAGTTAATACATTATTAGCTTTGGGCAATAGAGTGTATGCTTTCTTTCGTGATGTTAAATTTATTTGATTTAGGAAAGGTTGAAGGATGCTTTGATATAGTTTTAATTTGTTT
>JAHSUH010000368.1:0-25636 GCA_025388415.1 Cynanchum wilfordii | reverse complement strand
AATATGGACTGAAATCTCCATTGGGAAATTCATTATGAGAGAACCCCAACAAATTAATGAAGAATTGGAATTTTCGTTGCGGAATGTGGAAGGTGAGATGTCGGAATTATTCATAAAAGGTGTAAGAATTGTGGAAGTCTGAGCTAAGTAGTTTGCATTTATATGAAATTCTATTTTTATGAGTAAATTTTAATATATATATATATATATATATATATATATATATATATAGGAAAGCAAATTGATCTTTTTTTCTTCTTTTTTTTCATGGTTTTACTTGAGTTTATGAAACAGTTCAGTAGTATATATGTATACATATGTAGATGTTTATATGCAAATGAAAAACGTTTGTTTTGAGCTCGTAGATATTGTATATTTTGTTTGAGTTGGGTATAAAATCATGGAGTACTTGACAGATCCTCTGAAGAAGCAATTGAGTTATCTCTGTTGCTATTCCTGCAATGTACAAACCCCAAAATTCTAATTTGGAGATAAAAGAAATAAGAAATTTTATTAATTTGAATATGTAGTTATCAACATTACAACATTATCTTACCAACAAAGCAAAGCACTTGAATGAGGCTATTATATTATATGTGCATAAGTCAGGACTAAAAGAACCACCACTTCTTTCTTTCATTTCTTTGAAGAGATTCAGCTCCTTCATGTTAGCCTTCCTAAGCCCAACAAGCAGCTCATACAAGCAGAGATTCAGGAATGCCAATTCCATTCTCATCTGTTCCAGAGTTGTCTACGAGTTTGAGGAAGATTGGCAAAGCTACAGTTACTGGTTTTTGCGAATCAGGGCAATTAACACAGATGTGAATAGTTCAGGACTTAAACAGCTTTGTAGCACCCAGATCTTTCTCCAGATGGTCTAATGCCAAATCATACTTTCCAGATCGAATAAAAGAATCAATGATGAGTTTAAAGGTAGCAGAATCAAGGACTACACCATCAGAACCCATGGAAGCAACAAGGTTGAGAATCTCATCATGGTACTGCGGGCAGCACCAGAGCACCAGTGGAAGAACTCCAACTTCTTGTAAGCATCCAGGGGGAGGACTTAGAAGGACAAGATCCTCTCACAAATTAATGGAAACTGCATAGTTCCAGGTTACATGTCCACCAGGCTCGGAAAGAGATATTTAGCCATGGATGCCACAAGAAGAGCATTTCCAAGTTTCAAAGCACCTTCTTTTTTTGTTGTTGCTTGCCACAGTTCTTCTGGTTTAGAAAATCTGATACTTTACCATAAATGGTTGTAAAAGAAATCCTTGTACCACAGCCATTATTAAGCATGTCTTTTTCTTATCCATCTAACACCATTTACCTAAAACAGCAGATTACTAAAGTAAGTATAAGCTTGCAGTAGCACCTGAATTTACAATTAAGAAACAAAATAAACAAAAAATTTCTTTGTGTGTTTGAATCTCCTAATAAATTTTTTTCCTTTAGACCAAAAATAAGCTTTGAGACCATTCATTTCTTCCTCACCTCATAAAGATTTGTTCATTCAGCCTTTTAACATCAGTAAAAACACCCCAAAACTCCTTCCAAAATCCCAAGTGAAATGCTAACTTCCTTCCTCCCACTAATTGGATTCTGTTTGACATAACATAATCATTATGAACTATAAATCCCAAAATCCAATAAAACAAGAATCATAAGTTCAATAACAAAAATTTCTAAACAGAATAGAAAACACAAAACAAGAAAAGCTCACAAGCTGGAAAATCTATTCAGTATTTCAAAGAAAAACTCAAAACAAGAACTCACCTTTTACAGAGGATTAAACCCTTGTGAAATTTTCCTACGACTTTGGGGAAAATTCTCCGATAAGCACTTTTTCAAAGGACAGCTTCTGCTATAGATTGGTGACGGCGGCGGAAATCAGATAAATGAAAATTTCTTTTGCTTGCAGTCCTCCTTCCCGAGGGTGGCGCGTTCCTAAATACTCCCTCCATTTTTTATTTTATTTTTTTTTTTAAAAAAAAAAAATCATTTAAATTTTCAAGTTCAAGAACAAAAAATTCTAAACAGAATAAAAAAGTGTTGTTTCAAAGTGTTGTTTCAAACACAATCTGGAAAATCTATTCAGTATTTCAAAGTGTTGTTTCCTCTTAAAGCCCTTTTGAAACAAGAACTCACCTTCTACAGAAGATTAAATCTTGTGAAGTATTCCATCGACTTAGTGGAAAATTCTTCGATAGCCACTTTTTCAAGGACAGATTAGCGACGGCGGAAATTTCTTTTGCTTGAGGTTGGCGCGGTGGGTTAGTAGTACTCCCTCCATTTTTATTTATTATATTTATTTTTTCACTCATAAAAAAAAACATTTGATTTTATAACTACAAATTTATTAATTAAAGATATTAAAATATTATAAATAATATATTTGACTTTTTGTTAATTTTTAATTTTAAGACTTTTTTATTTACAGTATCTTTCTCATCCAGTATTGTTTTAATAATAGTAGCAGTAATATTTATTTTATATTTTTTTTTTTAAAAAAGAAAATAATAATAAGAATATTTGATAAAATTTTAGTTTAAAAAATGAGAATGTAATTGACAAAAATTTCTTCAAAATTCAAAGAAAATTTGGGGAGATGAACAAAATCTCTTATAAAGAGTAAATTTGGCTAATTTATTGCTAATCTAATCAAAATACCAAGTATTTATTTTTCTTTTTTTTATAGTTTTTTATTTTAGTATATGACACATTTGAGTAGTGCAAAATATATATATATATATATATATCACTCAAATTCAGTTTAATTGAGTAAATGAAATGTTTTAAATAATAATTTTAATTGATTTTAAGTTTATCATTGTTATTAATATCACTAAAATTTCTCAATTTATTACTGCTTTCTTTCCATATTGTTTATTTTCAGTTTATTATTATTTTAATTGTAATTTGAGATCAGCTTTACTTATCTTTTTGTTTTACTTCGTTTATAGGAAATTATTGCCTTATTTTTTTATTTTAAAATATATATTATTTTTAGATATTTTTAAAAGTTATAAAAACAAATTAAATATTTAGCTTTAGTTTCTGGGAATCTTTTATCTCTATTTTGAATTAAGTTTTTAAAAGCTTTGTGTTCCATAATTAACTAAACTTTTTTTAAAATTTGACTTTTGAAATTATTTGATTATTATTATCTCTTTTAATAACTTTTTTAAAAGTTTTAGATTTGTGATTTCCAACGAAATTGAACTCTTTTGTTTTCAATTTTGTCTATACTTAAAAGTTAATTTTCAGGAATTTATTTAATTATTATTATAAGGAATTTTCTAGAATTTTTATTATTTTAAAAAATTTTTTTTTTTTAAAAAAATTTTTTTTAAAAAAAATTTACAGTTTTGATTAAGAAATTTAATATTAAATTTTATTTTTCTATTTTAGTTTATTTCATTATTTTTAGTTTCAATGTTAATTTTTTTTTTTTATATAGGGGAGGGTGCAGTGAGTGTCGATCCCCCTGGGGTGGTTGGGAGGTGGGCCTTCTCCCACTCCACCACAAAACCTCGGATAATGTTAATTTTTAAAAAATATTCAGTTTTGTAAATTTATATAAGATTTTAGTTTTCTTATTTTAAAGTTTTGATTAAAAGATTTTATTTATTTTTAGTTTAATTAAAAGATTTTAATTTCTCTGATTTTATTTTTATTATTTTGATATCAAGTTTATTTTTAAGATATTTTTGTTTTTTTTTTTAATTTATGTAAAGGCTTCCTTAATAAGCAAAGAAAATAAAAGTTTTGGCTCACGGAAACATATTTCAAAATTTATAAATTTTGAACTCATTGAGCATGATAAAAAAAACCAAACTGTTATAAGTCTTTACCTTCCTAGCGGGATAAACAATTATGATCGAATTTAACTTGGATGATGTAACCATGTTATGACATTGAATTTAGGATTTTCTAATTTTTTAATTAAACTCGGATTTAGTGCATGACACTAATAAAAAAAATAATATTTGTTTGTGATACTGTCTCACATCAAAATAAGAATTAAATATGTAATAGAATACAAGAATGTATCTAGATATTAATAATAAATTTAAATATTCTTTTGGTGTAGTGAGACAATCCTAAACAATTGAATATTGAGAACAATATGTGGTTGAATATTAATCCTACCAAACTCATAGGCTCATCAAGGTGCTCAGGTGAGGTTTGTTTTGAAATAAATTTAAATTTCAAATATTATATATTTTTTTTAAAAAAATAAAAAATTTTACCATTAACTTTCAAGTACAGTAATGGAATACAATAAATTCCAAAAAGAAGGTACACTCAGTAGGCCACTTGATTGACAATTCTAACATCTTAAAAAAAATCTTTCGTTATGGAAGAAATACTTTTAGAAGATTTTTAAAATATTATAATAATAATTTTGATGATAATTTAATTTTTGAAAATATATATATTAAAGATAATATAATATTATAAATAATAAGATACATATTTATAAAAAAAAATTGGGAGTCATTTATTTTATTAATAGGGAAATTTTCGTACTTTTCTTTTAATGGTTTTTTTTTTTTAAAAAGGAATCTAATAGAAGATTATTTCGATAACAAATAAAAAGAATAGAGTAATTTTTGGATGAATTGAAATATATCTTGGAAGAATTTCAATTTCACTGCAACAATATTAGTTTCGAATCTCTGGATTTCATATTTGATTCTTGTTGTATTAATTTGTAATTTGTTCAGAAAAAAATAATACCAACAGTCATATAAATCTTTTAACTTGAGAGGAGAGCACTTGCAAGCAAAAGTGAAAATTGGGGGAAAACTGCCATTATCAGATTGATAATAGTGATATGATTTAAAACTTTTGCTTGCTGCTGCTCTCTGTCAGATATATTTTTACTAACAATTTATTTCTTGTAATTGCAACTTGTTCACTAAAGCAGTAAATTCTTGATCTGTAAATAGGTACACAGAGAAATTCATATCTTAATTTTTGTTTTTTTTTTTTTCTTTTGTGTGTCATATAGAACATACAAATGCAACAGAAATGAGACCGTTAAAGGGCTTCCCTAATAAGCAAAGAAAAGAAAAGTTTTGGTAGTTATAAATGAGTTGGCGTAACATGTTACAAAATTTATAAGTTTTGATGAGAATGGTGAAAAAAGTTCTTACTTGTTGAAAGAGCTTTTAGTTCTTCTGGTTTTAGAGAAAAATCTGATGCAAAGAACCATAGATGATGATGATGATGATGATGATGTCCTTGTACCACACCCATTATTAAGTCATGTCTTTTTCTTATCCATCTAACACACCATTTACATTAAAAGAATATTGAATAATTATAAAAAGACAAAGTAACTTTTAGGAAAGTCTTCAAACAAATAATACAATCAGCACATGGGTTTTGAAAATTCAAAACAAAATAGTAACAATAATAGAATACAATAAGCCAAAACGAAGTTTCCATCAGTTGGCCACTTTGATCGACAATTTTGATTTCTTAGGAGCCACTCATTTTGGAAGGAAGACTCCTTAGTCCTTATCCTTTGTGTGGATGCAGATTCTGAAGTCATCAGACCTGAGGTTGAAACTTGGTTTAGAAAAGATTTACTTTCTGTTTTTAATCTCATAATCAAAATTTACCTAAAAAAAGACCATTCATTCCTTTAAGTACTATTTCTTCCTCCCATGGATGAAATTATTTAATAAAATATCCTAATCTTTTGAATAAGTCCAATTCTAATTTCTTGCTTTTTTTTTTTTTTTTGGGTTGTTAAAACTGAAGATCAATGAATTGAGTAAAAGAGTCGAGGTTGTGTGGTGCAGATAAGAGCTCACCTCTCTAACCCCACTTTGTGGGTTCGACACCCAAATCTCCTATAAAAAAAATAATGATTTGAGTAAAAGAGAATGTAATTTGATATAATTTAGCTGGCTCATAATTATACCAAATAGAGTGCAAAGTGTGGAAGCATCAAAATATTTGGTGGCCGAACACATAATTGAGGATTAGAAATCTTGGTCATATCAGAGTTTCCCAAAATATCCAACAATTTTTTTACATTAATTGTAGGTGAACTCATAAAAATATCAATCGAGTTTAAACAAATTAATTTAAAATAAGACTTTCATATTAAATTATAAAAATAAAAATGTCCTTTTAAGAAAGTCTTTAAACAAAGAATACAATCAGCACAAGTTTTTTCAAAAACTAAACAAAATAATAAGAATAATAGAATTCAGTTTAAAGTTTGATAAAAAAAATATTTTAGTTTCTGATTCTACAGTTTAATTAAAAGATTTTAATATTTCTGATTTCTTTTTTGTTTTTGTAAAGGCTTCCCTAATAAACAAATAAAAGAAAAGTTTTGGTAGTTATACGGAGAAATATGTTCTAAAATTTATAAGTTTTGAATTTATTGAGAATGATAAAAAAAGTTTCATTGTTATATGTTATAACCTCTTTAACGTGATAAATATGTAGGATCGATATTTATAAAAATCAATTTAGTTGAACTCATAAAAGAAAAGTAGAATCATGAGAAAGTTTTGATTGTGTTTGGAAAGTTATTTTGATACTCAATTTTTTTTTTTTAAAATATGTCCAAAGTATTTGTTAATATATGTTGTGATACTCTAACTATAATATGATTTTAGTGTACAAATTAATTTGATATTCTTTTGAATCTTTACAATTTTTTTTTTTTTTTTTTTTTGGGGGGGTAACCTTTACATTCTTTGTGTAAAAACTTGGTGGATATTCAAATTTGGAATTTTCTAATTATTAAATTAAGTTTGCATTTGGGGTGTTGGAAAAAAAAAAAAAAGAAAAAAAAAGAAAAAAAAGAAAAAAGCAAGTAGAATAATATGCCAAAAAGAAGGTACACTCAGTAGGCCACTTGATTTACAATTCTAAATTATTAATATTACTTTTGTCTATTCAATATGGAATTTATGAGGAACCAACTACTAAATATGGACTGAAATCTCCAATTGGAAATTAGTGAAGAAGAATTGGAATTAAGTAAAAAAATTAAACAAAAATTTAATTTCTGTTTTTGAATCTCCTAATCAAAATTTACCTAAAAAAAGACCGTTCATTCCTTTTAGTACTATTTCTTCCTCCCATGGATGAAATTAAGTGGGAAACTATTTCCATTTTCAAGCTCAAAATCAACCACCATTGTCTGAACTCTGAAGATGGTGATGATGATGATTTGTTATAGCTGCTCTTATAGCCATATAAAAGATGCGTATTTAGCTGCTCTTCATTCTGATTTATGCTTTATCCTTTCAGAATTCTCTCGTCGTCAATAGCCGCCAGCTTGTGTGAAATTTGATCCTCTGGATTATGGATTCATGAGTAAATTCCAACACTCATAAATCTTTTAACCTCCAAAGTTTGGCAGGATGCTTGGCATAAGTCCTCAATTTGCTTGAGGTTCCTCAACGATTCACTTAATTTTATTAAAAATCTAACAATTATATACCATACAGTATAGTACAATTATAAAAAATTTCAAAATTCATATGAAATAACAATAATATATATATAAAAGAATCAATCATGAATCTAAAGGTAGCATCATAACTCCAACAATTTGTTGAAAGAGCTTTTAGTTCTTCTGGTTTTAGAGAAAAATCTGATGCAAAGAACCATAGATGATGATGATGATGGCTCCAAAAGAAATCCTTATATTTGCCCCGCAAGGGGTGGCCGAGTTGATGCGATGGGTTGTTTGGGGTCTGAAGGGCCCGGGTTTTTTTTTGGGTTGGTTGAGATTGATTTTCCAATTTTTTAAGTCATTTACCACACCCATTAAAAAAATTTTCCTTGTACCACACCCATTATAAAGTCATGTCTTTTTCTGCTTTTAAAAAAAAAAAAAAAAAAAAAAAAAAAAAAAAAGTCAGGGTTTTTTTCTTATCCATTTAACACACCATTTACATTAAAAGAATATTGAATAATTATAAAAAGACAAAGTAACTTTTAGGAAAGTCTTCAAACAAATAATACAATCAGCACATGGGTTTTGAAAAAAAAAAACAAAACAAAATAGTAACAATAATAGAATGCAATAAGCCAAAACGAAGTTTCCATCAGTTGGCCACTTTGATCGACAATTCTGAAAAATAATGCTTATATAAAAAGACAAAGTGAGTTTTATGAAAGTTTTGCTAAAAAAAAAAAAATTAAAAACTTTTAAGAAAGTCTTCAAACAAATAATACAATTTTTTTCCGAGGTCCAAATTAATCCACATAATAAAGTTTAACGTTACGGGTATACTTACACTTGATAATATATCTTGAACTGTGAAATTTCGGATGAAAGAAACTCTTAGACCAATAGTTAAAAAAGATTCGAACTCTCAAACTTAAAGTTGAAAGAGAAACTTCTAACCATTGGGTTAGAATAGGAACTTCAAACAAATAATACAATTAGCACATGGTTTTTCAAAAACAAA
Source organism: Cynanchum wilfordii (assembly GCA_025388415.1). Taxonomy (NCBI): domain Eukaryota; kingdom Viridiplantae; phylum Streptophyta; class Magnoliopsida; order Gentianales; family Apocynaceae; genus Cynanchum; species Cynanchum wilfordii. Next base: position 17,177 of record JAHSUH010000368.1, on the reverse strand, counting down.
TTATTCACAATTTGACAATTTCAAACCAACTTTTCAATTAATTAAAAATTATTCAATAACTGGAATTGGTAAAAAGACCAATCTAATTTAAATAAATAATGAGATTTTTATTCTCGATAAATTCTAACTTTTATAATTTCTCAAATTCATTATTTTTAAATCATAAATGCAATTGATACAATTAAATTATAAAAAACAAATGGTAGGAATTTAAAAGCTTAAAATATATGTATCTGAAATCTGAAGATGATTGATTTGAGTAAAAGAGAAAGTAATTTGATGTATTCTGACTGACTCATAATTATACCAAATAAAGTACCCCAGATGTGGAAGCATCAAAATTTTGGTGGCCGACAATATAATTGCGCATAAGAAATCTTGGTCATCTCAGAGTTTCCCAAGCCATCCAACCATCTTTTACATTTTTTTTTTTATATATATTTAAGTTGGTATAAATTATATATAAATTGGTCAAATTATTTTACGTATTTTAAAAAATTTTATTTTTTATTTTTATAATTTTAGTCAATTTTATCTTTCTATAAAATTTTTGTATTTTTTTTTTAAAAAAAGTGATTTGACATTTTTATTGAGAAAATTATTTTTAATAAATATAACTATTGACTAACCGCTGACAAAAAAAAATTAACAGAATGATAAAATTGGTCAAAAGATAATGGATGAAATTGATGAAATCACAAAATATTTATAAGTTAAAGGATAAATTTGACCATTTTTTTTAAAACAGTGAATTGATATTTTTACTCTGAGAAAATGATTTTTCCGAAATATAATCGACTAACGGTTGGCAAAAAAAAATAATAACCGACAAATTGAAATTGACCAAAATTATAAAGATAAAAATAAAAATTTCTAAAAACAAAAAAAAAATGATAAAATCACAAAAAAATTATAAATGAGACGGTTATATATATTTAAATACTCTCAACAACTAATTCAATTTTTAAAATATACATTATAAATGAAAGGTAAAGACATCAATTGAGTTTAAACAAATTAATTTAAAATAAGACTTTTATATTAAAGGAAAATAATAAATTATTTTTTATTGATCTTGTTTAAAAAAATAAAAAATTAAGGATTTACAGTAAAAATGTCATTTAAAAAAAAAAAAAAACCAAGCGTAAATGAGAAGAAGAAGAAATGAAACTTCGTATGTCGGCAAATCCAAGCGTTTTTCTTCTCAGTTTCATATTACATTAAAAATTAAATTTAAATACAAACAAGGAATAATTTTTATAAAAAGACAAAGAAGGAATAATTTTTAGGAAAGTTTTGGTTATCAAAAAATAAAAAAAAAGAAAGTCTTCAAACAAATAGTACAAGCAACCAAAACCAAGTTCCAATCAGTTTGTCACTTTGATCCACAATTTTCACTTTTCAGACTCTCATTCTTTATTGAACAAATACTCCTTTTTCCCTTTGTGTTTCTTCGTTCAAGCAATAACCAGATTCAGAACTCAATTTCCTTTCCAAAGAAAAAATGGCAGACAGTGTGATCCAAGCAGTTACTGGCAAATTCGTGGAGTACTCGGTGGATGCACTTAAGAAGCAACTGAACTATCTCTGTTTCTATTCCTCCAATGTTCAAACCCTTGCTGAAGCACTTGAGGAGCTAAATAACAGACATCAGAGTGTACAACAGAAAGTTGATGTAGCTAGGGCTAATTCTGAAGTCATTACACCTGAGGTTGATGCTTGGTTTAGAAAAGTGGAGGAGTTGAAAATAAGGAGCGACGAAATTCTTCGTCATAATGAAGAAATTCAAAGAAGCAGGTGTGCAAAAAGGGCTTCCCCTGCTTCACTATTCCTTGGCTAGAAAAGCTCGGAAGGCAGCTAGAGACTGTGTTGCCCTCCGAAACACCCCATTTGATACGATATCAAACCCTGGAATACCTGCAAAACTTCCTCCAGTTCCCAATCCATCTTATTTTGCTTTTGAATCTCACAAGGTCATAGAGGATAGAATTATGCATGCTTTGAAGGATCCGAATGTTTATTCGATCGGGATATGGGGTATCCGTTGGAGTAGGTAATTAATACTCTCTCAACTACACAATTGACACTTTTGATTGTTTGATTTTTGTTTCCTGTGATAAACTTAAATGCATCTTGTTTTCATTCTCTTTTTACAGGAAAAACAGAAATGACTAAAAATATTGAGAGAAAGGTGCGAGATGAGAAGACTTTGTTTGAGCATGTTGTCGTGGTAGTGGTCTCTCAACAGCCGGATCTACCAAAGCTTCAAAGGCAGATTGCAGAGGGCATTAGGTCTACCACTGAGTGAAGAGTCTCACGATTTCCGAAAAAGGAAACTTCATCAGAGACTTATGGCCGAAAAGAGTATCCTCATAATTTTAGATGACCTTTGGGAAAGATTGGACTTAGAAGTGTTTGGAATTCCTTCTCAAAGCAAACATTGCAAACTCATCCTAACGTCTCGAAACCATCATGCCTTTACTTCCACCAGGATTCTCGCGAAAACATCTTCCTATTAGTAACCTTAACCGAAGAGGAGTCATGGAGGTTTTTTCGGAGACAATGCGGGGCATTAATATGATGATGATGATGATTCCCATAATGAGCTTGTTGAAATTGCAAAGAAAGTTGAAAGGGAATGCAAGGGGTTGCCTCTTGCCTTGAAGATTGTTGCCTCTGCATTGAAAGGCAAACGCATATCCTCTTGGAAAACTGCACTTGAAGAATTAAAGAAAAGCACGCACAAAATATCCCGGGCGTATTAAAGGGTGTTTATCAACCTTTAAAGTACAGCTTCAAAGCGTTGGAAAGTAAACAACAGAAGGATCTCTTTCTACTTTGTTGTTTGTTTCCAGAAGATTATCTCATTTCCATTGAAGAGTTACTTAGGTGTGGAATTGGGCTTAGAATTTTCAAGGGATTTGAGAATTTGACTGAAGTTAGAGAGAAAGTAGAAAGCCTATTACAGATTCTTCTCTCTCGTTCCTTGCTTATAGAGGGTAATAGGTTTTCGGATAATTTGTTAGAGGGTAATATGTTCTCGGATAATTTGCATGTGAGAATGCATGATGTTATGCGTGATGTAGGCATATGGATTACAACCAAGGAGAAGCACCTATTCAAGATAAGTCATATGTTGAATAAATGGCCATTGATGATGGAAGAAGACTACACTTGTATTTCATTGCGAAGCTCCCACAATAGTATTATTTTTCCGGAATCAATAGTTTGTCCCAAGCTTGAATTCCTGCATCGTTTGCATTATGATGCGAAGCTACCGAAGAATTTTTTCAATGGAATGAGTGAGCTTAAAGTTTTAGAAGCCTTAAGAATTAGACCGATCCCTCCATCAATTGGTGAATTAAATAGTCTTCGTACTTTGTTCCTCCACGATTGTGAGATTTTTCAGACAGTTTCGGAGCTTGGGAAGCTAATCAATCTTGAAATCCTCGGTTTGAAAAGGTGTTACTTTGAGATGTTGCCAGTGGAGATTGGGGGGCTAAAAAACCTTAAGCAAATGCATATCTCAGACTGTAGAGGACTAAAAGTTAAGTTGCATTTGGTGTTATATCAAAACTTGCTAGATTGGAAGAACTTGTGATTTGGAGAAGTTTTGACAGATGGGAGGCCGAAGACGGAGGAGAAAATAATGTTGCATGCCTTTCCGAGTTGAATGACTTGAAAAATTTAATCAATTTAAAAATAGAAATAAAAAATCCAAGTGTTGTTCCTATAGAAAAGCCTTTGTGGTTTCAAAAGGTGAAGAAATATAATATAAGTATATCAAGTTGGAAGTTTCAAGACTATGAGAAAAAATATTTCCGGAAAGCCATTCTATTGGGGAAAGGAGTAGAAAATCCCTTGGGGCATTGGATATACGACAAGGCAAGTGATGCTGAATATTTAAATCTTGAAGGCTCTAATTGCATGAATGTTTGGAACAGGTTATCCCAAAATTGTGGGAATCTAAGTTGCTTGAAACGACTAAGACTAGCTGAGTTCACTAATATCCGATATCTTGATGAGGGCCTACAAAAGGGTGCAATCTTTCGCGAGTTAGAGTCTTTACACATTCAAGAATCTCTAAGTTTGCAACAAATTTTTATTTGCAAGGAGCAACTTTATCTAAAGAACCTTCAAAAGTATAAATATAAGTCAATGCGACAATTTATCATACTTGTTTTCATTATGTGTTGCGCAAAGTTTAGTGCAACTTTCCGAACTTCACGTCAACTCGTGTAAAACCATGAAAGAGATTTTCAAGAAAGATGATGGAGAATCGGTTGAGATTAACAAGATAGAGTTACCTAAATTAAGGTTTCTATATTTTGAAGATTTAGAAAGCTTCTGTCATTTTTGTAATGGGATTGATAGAATTGAACTCCCTCAATTGGTTGAATTATCTCTCAATAATTTGCCAAGCATGAAGATGACAAAAGATGACAACAATGAATATCTTATCCCAAAAGTAAGTTTATCCATTTCAAACTCTCTTTTCTATTCAAATTATTTATACATTAATCCTATTTTCTTATTTCTATGTTTGTGTTTTATTTTCTTTGAACAATATAGAAGAGTTTTAAGATTTTTACTTGTCCTAATTGGAAATCATTGTAGTAATAAGGTACTCTCTCCATTCTAAGAATTGTTTCACAGATTGACATGAGAAGAGAATTAAATAATTGTTGAAATGTTTATGCATAATTTTAATTGCATGCATGCATACATGATGTTCAGGTCGCATGGATGAACTTCAATTTTTGTGGGCTTACCGATTTGAAAGTGATAGGCATTGGGAATTTCAAATGCATGTTTTCTCCCTCGGTTATTAGCGGGGTTCCAAATCTCATAAGGCTTGAAGTAAGAAATTGTTCAATGTTGGAACAAGTTATTGGAAAGGATGATGAAAATGTTGGAGAAACAATTTTATTCCCAAATCTCAAGGGATTAATTCTCACAAACTTGCCAAACATTCTTACTTTCTGCTACAAGGCCATACAATTGCCTTCACTGGAAAAGTTAACAATTGATGATTGTCCCAAGATGCTGAAATTTGTTGAAGAGCATCCTAATCATATTTCAAATTCAACACCTTTCCTCAACAAACAGGTTTCTCTCCTCTCTCTCTATATATATATACAATTATTCTATCATATTGTTATATATGCCCATGCTTTCATTCCCCCCTTAGTTGGTACCTAATTCCCACTGAAACAATGAACTTATTAGTACTCTCTCTCTCTCTCACTAATTGATCAACTCATAATACACACTAAATTGATGAATTCTACATTCTCAATAACATTTAAACAAGTATTGATGTTTTATTAACTACTAGACTGCATCCTTTCTTATAATATATTGATATTGTTGCACTTCATTAATTAATAATAGCAATAGAAAAACACTAAACTAATTATTACTCATTTCATTATAGGTTTATTGTCCCAAATTGAGGTCTTTACATTTGAATAAGCTCAACATATCAGCAGTGTTTTCTCCTCTTACCTTTACATCTCTTACAAACTTGGAATCACTGAAAGTAAGTGATTGTGAGGAGTTGGAACATATAATTATCAAAGAAGAAGAAGGAGAAACCGCATATGATCAAAAGGTTCCATTTGCATTATCTTTATCTAGAAAAACTACCAAAATTGTATGGATCAATTTTTCAAATGGAACATCCTCTGGAATTTCCACGGCTCTACCATATCGTAATTGAAGATTGTCCCATGTTGGAGAAATTTTCCCTTGGATCCGTCCATTTGCCCGAGTTGAAAATCGTAAGTGGATTGTTGTTGTATTTTTTTTTTTTTTTTTTTGGAAAGTATTAATTTATTATGGTTTTTATTATGTATTTTATTTTTTTAATTAAGCAAGCATAAGAGGATTATTTAATACTGCAATTTTTTCTTCCACAAAAGAGGTACTAACGATTATTTAGATCGTTATATTTTTATTTATATAATATTTGTTGCATGATTATATATAACTTAATTTATTTCACATATTGTCTCTTCATGATTTCTAAATACTATTTGGGTGTCTCAAATTGATTTCAGATACCTATCCTTGAAATTCACTCGGAGAAGAATTACTTCATTATATCTATAAAAGATATTTCTTTCAGTTCTGATCTTCCAGAAGATATTCAGTTGCGTTTCTTACCAATCGGTTCAAGGTAAAATTAATATATATATATATAGTGAGTATGTTGCATTATATATAAATATAGTAGTTTAACATCCATCCATTTCAATTTTGTGTAGTCAAAGTTTTGCCAATGTTATATTCTTATCAAAGAGAAGGAAGATTGTTGGAAAGTTTAAGATAGAAAAGATTCAAACAGGAACCGAATACGAGATTATGCTAATGATAATGTGGGATGAAGATATGATGTGGGTTGAAGATCTAGTCGGATGAAGAATGAAAGCGAGGGGATAGATGCAGTTGAAATTGAACTGAAGATACCTGGAGAAAGCAAACTACAACAGCGTACAGAAACTCTGAAGAACCAAGCAAAAGGAATATGGACTGAGATCTCCATTGGGAAATTCATTATGAGAGAACCCCAACAAATTAACGAAGAATTGGAATTTTCCTTGAGGAATGCGGCGGGTACGGACTTATGGGTAAAAGGTGTAAGAATTGTGGAAGTCTAGCCATATATACCTAGGTATCATTTTTTATTTATTTATTTATTTTTAAACTATTGGGTATTGGAAGTATTATTTTTTTGATCTAAATTATGCATATAAAGTTTAATTATAGCTCAGACAAAAAAAAAAAAAAAAGAGGAAGGGGTCTCACAGTGACTCTTTGGTAAAAATGAGTGGAGGAGAATACTATTACCATGCTATCTAATCCTCTTTGCACTAACCATGCTTCTTTGCTATGGTAGGTCAGCCATCCATTTAATCCCCAAGCTTTTTATCCGCAAGCTTTCTCTCAATTCCCTCATTTTGAGAGACCACTCTCCTCTCTAGTTGAGGAGTTTCCGATTTCCCTTATCAACATTACTCTCAGTTGCTTTTTTTACAATCTTTGGCTTTGGCTTGGACAAACTCAATGGGTGGTCAGTGCTGTTGTGTTGGCTGATGAACTTATACACCTGAATTTTCCACATTTGGAAAACTGTAAGGTATAATTATGAGACTTTTTGTGTTTGTTGTTTGTGTGTGTGTATCATTTCAACTGCTATCCAATGTTGGTTTCAAATCTCTCAAATTCATATTTTATTTATGTTGTAGTATTAAAATATTGTTTTTATTTCTCAAGTTTATCATTAATTGTTTTTGTAAATATTTTGATATTGTATTTTGAAATAATATATTAAAAGGAAGAGAAAAAAAACAAAGGTAATTACTAATTAGGACACTGATTTAGTTAGATCAGTCAATTATATTATTTATATTATTATTTATATATCTATCTGAAATAGGATATTGAGAAAATAGTACTATAAACACAAGTGTATGAGGTTATATGCATGTGATTGCTGTTTAGTCTTCCCTGTTTTTTGCTTGGAACGCTAATCATTAAAACAAGAACATGCCCTGAACAAAATTCTAATTTGGAGATAAATGAGATAATAAATTTTATTAAAAGAAATATAAATTTCATTAATTTGAATATGTAGTTTAATTCCAGATGATCTAATGCCAAATCATACTTTCCAGATTGAATAAAAAGAATCAATGATGAGTTTAAAAGTAGCAGAATCAAGGACTACACCAACAGAACGCATGGGAAGCAACAAGGTTGAGAATCTCATCATGGTATTGCGGGCAGCGAGCACCAGTGGAAGAACTCCAACTGTGTTTGAACCAACTTCAGTAAAAACACCCCCAAGACTCCTTCCAAATCGCAAGTGAAATGCCAACTTCCTTCCTCCCACTAATTGGACATTTCTGTTTTGACATAACATAATCATTATGAACTATAAATCCCAAATCATTAATTTTATTTAGAGGAATTGAATCAGACAATGACAAGAACTATAACTCACTGTAATATAAATACAGTGAACACGTAGCTTCCAAATACACAAATGCAGCCTACCAATAAGAAATAATCACAAGTTCAAGAACGAAAATTTCTAAACAGCATAAAAAAACAGAAAACAAGTAAAGCTCATAAGCTGGAAAATCTATTCAGTATTTCAAAGTGTTGTTTTCTCTTACAGCCCTTTTGAAACAAGAACTCACCTTTTACAATTTTTTTTTTTTTTTTGAAATGAGTATTAAAAAAATATCAATAAATAATATAAATAACACAAATGTTGATCCAAGTGGAATGAGTTTGGTTTTCTATATCCAGTATATAAAGAGAGCTTATGACACGGTTCAATTCCGATTTAGTAGCAACCCAATTACCAGACACAAAAAAATTCTAAATAATAATAATATATTATTCCTGATTTAATAAATTAAATAAAAAATAGTGGGTTCATTTTAAATATTTTTTTTAAAAAAAAAAAATTAACTCAGAAAAAATATGTATATATATTTTTTTGGTTATTTTTTAATTTTGAGAACTTTTCATTTACAATATCTTCTTATCCAATATTGTTTTAATAGTAGTAGCAGTAATATTTATTTTCTTTTTTTTAATAAAAAAGTAAATAATAATAATTAAGAATATTTAATATAATTTTATTTTTAAAATTGAGATACCTAATACTTGGTTTCCCTTCCTTTGGAAAAAATAAATCAATATATATATATATATATATATATATATATATATATATATATATATATATATATATTTCCTTTGGGAAAAATATCAATATATATAAATATGATCTCTTTCTTTTTGGAAAAAAAAAAAAATAAAATATATATATATACATATATGATCCCTTTTTATAAAAAATTAATATATATATATACTTAATATATATATATATATATATATTTATATGATCCCTTCCTTTGGAAAATAATAAATCAATATATCTTATATATATATATATAAAATTTCAAAATTCTGATAACACATCATTTTACTTTTATTAAACTTTTAGACTTTTTATTTTCTTATTTATTTATTTAAATAATCAGACAATTTATTTAAACTTCTTTGATTTTTTTTTTCTCATTCTATGTTTAATTATTTTTTAATTTTTTTCTTGACTTTTTAATATATATATTTTTATAACTTTTCACTTTCATTTTATTAATTTTTTAAAATAATCTTATAAGGACTTTTTATTATTATTATTATTATTTTAAATAATTTGACTTTTTATTTTTCTTTTTGTTTATCTCAATTTGTATTTTTCTTTTAATAAAAATAAACTGGAGAATTTACTTTTATTTTATATTTATCTCTCTCTTTTTCTTGGGATGAATATATATAGATTAAAAGATAAACAACATAATTAAATTTAAAATTCATATAGTTTTATTAGTACTTATTCTAAATTTTTTAAAATTTTTAATTAATTATTATCATTTTATGTTGTAATTTTTATTTAAATATTTAATCATTTTTTTAATTAAAGTAGATAATTTTAAAAAAAATATATGAAATTCTATTTATATATACATACATTTTATTTGAGTTGGGTATAAAATTTTTTTATGTATAATTAAATACTCCCCCAACTAATATAATTTTTTAAATAAGTTATGATTGGTTGATTATGTTTTTATTTGTTTTAATTATTTGATTAATATGTGACCTTTTATTAGATTAAAGATTTATTATTGTAATGCTTATGGTTTCCTTTTTGCTTCTCTTGAAGTACAAGTATGTCAACTAATTGTGAAAGATCATGGTGGATAATTTTTGTGATTATTATATAAGCTGATTACAAAAATTTGTTAATCTGTTATCTAATCTAAGTATGTGGTGGCACAATAAAACTAGAAAAAGATTGTGTAAAAAAAAAAAAAAAAAATTTGAAGATCATAGAAGTATTTTAGTTTGACTTATAAGTTTTATATGTCTCAATTTAAGGTTGTCTGCAATGAATTTATTTAATTATTAGTCATTATAAAGTTTATGGGAGATTATACAAGTGTTTTCTTTTAGGTAGTAGATAAGAATTAAATATATTTAAATCTTTTATTTATTTATACATTTTTTTTTCAAAATATAGATATATATTTTTTGGAAGTGATTAAATTTTAGTTTGATTTTTGTTTAAATAATTCTAGATCCTATAATATTTATTTTTGCAATAAGACGTTCAAATATTTTTAAAATGTAGTGTTTATATAAATATTTATTTTTCTATGATAACTCATTATTTATCTATAAAGTTATTATAAAATTTTCTTATCTAAAAGGTCTTTCTTATTTACTAATATTATAAATCTTCTGAAAGAATAATAATAATAAATTTGAATTTATACATTCCCATTATAACAAAAATTTTATAACTCAAAACTATAACATATTATATATTATATCTTCAAAATAAAGTATTGTTCTTGAAAGGTATTAGGCCTATATTTTATAATATATTTGATATATATATATATATATTAGAGATACAAACCTTAAAAGGATAAATAGTTATTGTTTTGATTGATGTATTAGGAGACTTAGAAAATCAAATCATTTAATAGGTCCAGCTATATCTCATTTTTTTTTTTTTTTGTTGATGATGTTTTATTATTTGCTAAATGTACTCCCAAATTTATTAATACTATAACTTCTATATTAACTCACTTTTGGTCTATTTCAGGGCAAACTATTAACTATAATAAGTCTTCTGTTTTATTCTCAAAAAAACACTGATTTTTCAACTAAAAATATGTGTATCCAGTCTCTACATCTCACTGAACGTTCTTCCTTGTGTAGGTATATAGGTTTCTATTGTACTACCTCTTCTCCTAGACCTTCCAATTTTAACTTTTTAATTGAAAATTTTCAGCAAAGATTAAACTCTTGGCAAAATAAATTTCTTACTCTTGTCTGTAAAGTAGTTTTACTTTAAGTCCACACTCTCTTCTCTACCTATTCATCCGATGCAGGTCTGTAAGCTTCCTAAAAAGACTTTATTAACTATAGATCAACTTTCTAGATCTTTTCTTTGGTCCTGGTTTTAGCTAAAAAAGAAAAATTACATTTAATTCACTGGTCCACTCTTTTAAGACCCAAATGTTCCGGTGGTTTGGGAATACCACATGCTGAATCTAGGAATAATGCTTTACTGGCTTCACTAGCATGGCGTTGTTTTATTTCTCAACCAGAATCACTTGGGGCTAGACTTCTAAAATCTAAATATCTTAAATTTATATCACCCCCATATCACATATCATGCATGCATCATCATTCATTTATTTGGAAAAACATTCAAATAGGATATCATTTTATCTTCCAACATACAAAGCATCTAATAGGCAATGGTCAGCATATAAATTTATTTTTTTCTCAAATGGCTAGATAATATGCCTATTAGAGATCTTATTCAAGGCCCTCTTATGCATCATGAAGATAAATTAACTGTTAATCAAGTTTTGCACACATCTTCATCCTTTGTACCTTATGCATCTGCATCTTGGGATTTTTCTGTGCTTTCTTTCCAATTGCCTCATTCCATCAGTAATCGGCTAGCTTGCCGGTGTTTTTATTCCTCGTCATGATCTGCCGGATAAAATAATTTGGAATGTTACTAAAAGCAGGAAATTTTTCTTCTAGTTTTGCTTTATACTTTAATTTGCAAGATTTTCTTAATAATCAATCATCTGGTTATAATAATTCACAGTTAGGCCATATATCATACTCATGGATTTGGTCTGTTTTAATTCATCCTAAAGTTTGGTATTTTCTATGGTTATCTGTCCAAGAGAAATTGCCCACTCATGCTTTTCTTGTTTCTAGACATATTATTTCATCCAATTCTTGTATCATTTGTAATCTTCCCGAGTCTTGCCTCCACATTTTTAGTGATTGTTCTTAAGCTCAATCATATTGGTCTGTGTTTTATCTCTGTTTCCTCGGTTTCAAGTCATCTGGTCTTCTTCTTTACATATATCAAATGTGTTTGATTGGTTCTATTATCTCTGTCATCAAGATTCTAATTTGAATAGCGTGGCTTTTCAAGTTCCTTGGCAATCCTTTTTAGTTTATTCATGTTGGGTATTATGGCTCCAAAGGAATTCATTTGTTTTTCGTAAGCCTTTTATCAATACCTAAGCCCCCTCCCCTTTTCATGTCCTGGCTCAAATTTTTTTATATCCGGATTCTAATAATCTAATTAAACCCTTACATGTCATGCATTCCAAACCAAAACTCGATCCCTACCTGCATGTTAAATGGAACCTACCCTCCTACGTTTCCTTTTCTTAAGCTAAATATAGATGGATCGGTTTCTAAAACAGGAAGTGATATTGGGGGTGTGTTCAGAGATCATAACTAAGGGAAACTGGATTTATGGGTTTATTAAATCTTTACCTCTGATAGATATTGATGTGGTTGAAGGATTAGCCTTATGGACAGCTCTTCAGCTTGCATGTCTTCATCGATGGCTTTCACTTGAAATCGAAACTGATTCTCTAGCTCTTAATTAAGAATGCTCTCTTTCGGGACAATAACAGCAGATTGTCGATTATTGTTTCTTCATGCAGGACCCTTCTCTCCCGTCTACAAGCTTTTACGATCAACCATATATTCCAGGAGCAGAATATGGTGGCCGACGTTTTGGCGAAGGATGGAAGCAAGATTTGCTGGGCAGAGACAATGTGGGCAACATCTTGAGTTTCGACTCTAACAGAATATACTGAGCCCCTCTCGAGCTTTGCGTTTTTGGTCATTAAACAATACGGGTTCTTGTTTTACCCGTCGGATCAAACATAGTAAATAAGGGCAGGCCTTGTTTGGTCTCTAGCCCGGTTTGTTTTACTTTGTTTTATTTAGCTCTAGTTTATGTTTTGTTTTGTCTAGCTTCTGTTAGTTTTTTTTTTTTTTTTTTGGTAAGTTGGGCCTGACCTGATTTATCAATTTTTGTAAGCCCATATTTACACTTGATGTACTATCACATCTTTTATCCATATATATAATATCATCTTCTTAGCACATAAAAAAAAAAAATATATATATATATATATATATACATATATTATTTTTAGATATTCTTAAAAGTTGTAAGAAATTGTTAAATATTTAACTTTAGTTTTTAAATTATATTTTTAGAAGATTTGTGATTTCTATAACAATAATTTTGATGATAAATCGAGAGTCATTTATTATACTTATAGGGATATTTTCATCCTTTTCTTTTAATGGTTTTTTTTTTAAAAAATGAATCTAATAAGACATTATTTTGATGATAATTTTAAAAAGAATAGAATAATTTTTTGATGAATTGAAATATCTCTTGGAAGAAATTAAATTTTTAGTGAGGGAAGAATTTCAATTTCACTATGGCAATATTGGTTTCGAATCTCCATTTCTTATTTGATTCTGGCATTGAAAAAAGAGTGTGAGATCATAAGTCTTTTTGCTTACTTTACCAAGACAAATGTCATTCTAATTAAAATCAGTATTATATTCTCTTTATTTATTAATATATATATTTATTTAAAATCTGAATTTTATAATTAAGTAAGAAAATTAAACAAAAAATTTACTTTGTGTTATTGAATCTCCAAATCAAAATATACCTGAAAAAAGACCATTGATTCCTTTTAGTACTATTTCTTCGGGTTTATTCTCAAAATGAGGCAAATTTTGATATTATTCCCAAAATAGGGTTGCTTTTTGAGCAACTTCCCAAAATGGGGTACCTCTACTTTGGCAAAGTAGAGGCTTATTTCATTTTTAATAAAATATTCAGCATCTACTTTGCCAAAGTAGAGACTTATTTTATTTTTTTAATAAAATATTTAAATATAATTTCTTATTTTTTTAAAGTTATTTATAAATTTTAATTTTATTATTTTCTAATAATATTAATTTATAAACATTTTTTGAATATAATTTTCATAATATAGAATATATTTATTATTAATTATTATCATTATACTTATATTATATTTAACAAAGTGATATAAAAATTAATTGAAATTAATTGGATTTGCGAGATAGACATCGTTTGCGGACACCTTCTAGGCCAGGAGTATGTGGAACATCTGTCATGTTTGTAACCAACATAAATAATTATTGTATTTTTTTTGTTAGTATTTTTTTAATTACTTTATAATGTATTACATTTTTATCTCCATTATAAAAGTTTATATTTACTTTTTTTCCACATATTCATAGTATTTATTTGATATAAAATATATAATAAACTAAAATTTTATTAAGATAAATTTTTATTTAAGTATATATGTCATAAAATTTTTTTATTTCTTATAAAAAATTTTATATTAAAATATAAACCTGGGTAGTTTTCTTTTTTTTATATATATATATAGAATTGTCATTTCACATTATTCTTTTTTCATTCATCAAAAAAAAAAAGTATTGTGTATATGTATGTATATATATTCTTCAATTAGTGGTTATTATATTATATATATTATATATATATGAAAATAATTTTAATATTTTTTATTTAAATAAAATATTTTTTATGCAAATATATAATATAAATTTATTAAATTATTTACTTAAAGAATATAAATACAAGTTTTCAAATAAATAATAATAATTAGTTGAAAGTGTTAAAAAAGTAAAAATATAAGAATTTTTTGTTATTCAAGTGTGGAACAATTTTTTAAAAAATTATTAATGACTTGTTATTTCATGTCATATTAGTCTTTTTTTTTTAAAAAAAAAATCATCAAATATATAAAAGATTTTTTATTTGAATAAAATATTTTTTATGTCAATATATAATATAAATTTATTAAATTACTTAATTCAAAAAATATAAAAATAAATCTTAAATTAAAATTAATTGATTATAAAAACACAAATAAAATATTATTTTAATATTATAATATATTATAATTTCAATTAATTTTTATATCACTTTGTTAAATATAATATAAGTATAATGATAATAATTAATAATAAATATATTCTATATTATGAAAATTATATTCAAAAAATGTTTATAAATTAATATTATTAGAAAATAATAAAATTAAAATTTATAAATAACTTTAAAAAAATAAAAAATTATATTTAAATATTTTATTAAAAAAATAAAATAAACCTCTACTTTGGCAAAGTAGAGGCTGAATATTTTATTAAAAATGAAATAAGCCTCTACTTTGGCAAAGTAGATGCTCAATTTTTTTTAATAAAATATTCAACCTCTACTTTGCTAAAGTAGAAGTACCCCATTTTGGGAAGTTGCTCAAAAAGCAACTCATTTTGGGAATAATATCAAAATTTGCCCCATTTGGGGAATAAACTCCTATTTCTTCCTCCCATTGATGAAATTAAGTGGGAAACCATTTCCATTTTCAAGCTCAAAATCAACCACCATTGTCTCAACTCTGAAGATGATGATGTTGATTTGCCTTGGATCCCTCTTTTTTTGAATAAGTCCAATTCTAATTTCTTGCTTTTTTGTTGGTTGTTAAAACTGAAGATCATTGATTTGCTTTTCTTTTTTTTTTTTCCCCTCAGAAATTGCTTTTTTTTCAGGCTCAGAATTATACCAAATAGAGTGCCAGCCGTGGAAGCATCAAAATTTTGGTGGCCAACAACAGAGCATAAAAGTCGAGGTTGTGTGGTGGAGTGGCAAGAGCCCACCTTCCCAATCCCCACCTTGTGTGTTCGACACCCGATTCTCCCTTCCCGTGTATCAAAAAAATAACAGAGCATAAGTAATCTTGGTCATATCACAGTTTCCCAAAAGATCCAACCATTTTTTTACATTAATTGTAGGTGAACTTATAAAAACGTCAATCAAGTTTAAACAAATTAATTTTGAATAAGACTTTCATATTTTTTTTTATAAAAATAAAAATGTCATTTTAACAAAATAATAAAAAAAAATTAAAGTGAGAAGAAGAAGAAACGAAACTTCGTATGGCAAATCCAACCATTTATTTCTTCTGTTTTTTTTCCCTCTTTCTTCTCAATAATGCTTATATAAAAAGACAAAGTAACTTTTATGAAAGTTTTCCTTCTTTAAAAAAAAAAAAAAACTTTTTAAAAAGTCTTCAAACAAAGAATACAATCAGCACAAGGTTTTGGAAAAACAAAACAAAATAATAAGAATAATAGAATACAGTTTAAAGTTTGATAAACAATATTTTAGTTTCTGATTCTACAGTTTGCTTAAAAGATTTTAATATTTCTGATTTTTTTTTTTGTTTAATTTATGTAAAAGGCTTCCCTAATAAACAAATAAAAGAAAAGTTTTGATAGTTATAAATGAGTTGGAGAAGCATGTTTTAAAATTTATAACTTCTGAATCTAATAAAAATAATAAAAAAATTTCATTATTATAAGTTTTAACATTCTTAACGGATAAATATCTATTATGGATATCTATAAAAATCAACTTCTTGACCGCATAAATGAAAAGTGGAGTTGTGAGAAAGTTTTGATTATTTTTTAAAGTTATTTAAAAAAAAGCAAGTAAAATAATGGAATACAATAATAATACAATAATGCCAAAAGAAAGGTAAACTTCGTAGGCCACTTGATTGACAATTTTAAATTATTAATATTACTTTTGTCTATTCAATATGGAATTTCTGAGGAATCAACCACTAAAAATATAGACGGAAATCTTATTGGGAAATTCATGATATGAGAACCACAACAACACATTAGTGAACAAGAATTGGAATTAGTAACAAAATTAAACAAAATTTTACTTTCTGGTTTTTTAATCTCCTAATCAAACCTTTTACTAAACTTAATATTATTAATAATAATATTATTATTTAATTGAAAGAGTTAAAAAAAAAAAAAAAAGAAAATTTTGTTATCCAAATGAAAATGAAAGACCATATCTTGAAATAATCAAAATTGAAGATTGTCCTATATATGTTGAATAAAATTTCTCTTGGATCCCTCCATTTGCCCAAATTGAAGACAGTAAGTGGATTAATTTCCCATGGATGAAATTAAGTGGGAAACCATTTCGATTTTCAAGCTCAAAATAAACCACCATTGTCTGAACTCTGAAGATGATGATGACGATGATTTGTTATAGGTGAACAGCCCTGAATTCAAATTCTAATTGGTGTGGCCTCTTTTTTTACTTTTGATTAATAAAGTATCCTAATCTTTTGAATAAGTCCAATTTC
>JAHSUH010000367.1:0-26296 GCA_025388415.1 Cynanchum wilfordii | reverse complement strand
CTACATACTTTACCCATTCTCCCTACTGCCCGTTGTGAACGAACCATAATTTTCAATTCTTTGGGTTGTCATTATATCCATTCCTTGCGCACACACTATCACCAATCTATAAAAATAAAAAAAAAAAATCAGTCCAGGATACTCCACCATTTGAATAGATTTTCCACGAAACAATACTCTCGGGTATGTTCTTCACGATTTTGTTTTCGATTTTGAGTGGGTTTAAGGCCTGCGATGGGTATATCAAAAATTTGGGTCTCTAATTGTTGGGTTTACATTGCTTATGTTTAATCCACCATTAAATTGGAAGAAATGCTAGGGGGCGAATTCAATTTTGAATTGAATTCGATTTGAATAGAGGGAAATTTGTTTAAATTGTTCTTGGACCGAAATTATTGTTCTTGAACCGAAATTATTGTTCCGAAATTGTGATGGGATTCTTTTGCCGTTGTTTGTAAATCATTCAGAGCTGTCGAAATTCAAGGAATGCATATTCAATTTTGATTGGGTTTCATTTGAATTGAATGTTAAATTTGGGGGGCAGATTCCATTTTGAGTTGTACTCGAGTTGAATAGAGCGAAATTTTGTTTTGGGTTCCATTGTTATCAATTGAAATTTAACATGCATGTTGATATTCATGTCAATTTGATTCAATTTCAACTGTGGCTCTTCGGTAGTAGTGTAATTTCAGTTTGGGGGTGGTGTGTTTATAAGCAATATGCCTTGCTCAAATTGATTTGATTTAGTACCAAATTATTTCCGAGATTTTGATTTATTTTTAGATGGAATCATTTTTGGCATTACAGTATTCAAAGTTCATATTCAGTTTTTTTTTTCACTTGATTCGCAGCTATGCCTCGCATTAAGAAAATAGCCCGGAAAGTTCATTTATTGGAGAAATTTCATACGCCTGAGGCTGAAGAGCGATATGAGACATTATTCCGGAGAAAAACCATTTTACCAGACAAAGGTTTCTCTTTGGGCCCCGAACAACATATGATTCCCAATGATATCCGAGTGACCATTGAGGCGTTACAATGGACTCGTTTCTGCGCTCCAAGGTTCAAACCAGATGAGGATGTAGTCCGTGAATTCTACTCCAACTTATGGCCAGCAGATTCTTCTACAGTTTGGGTTCGGGGAAAACGGGTCTCTCTTTCTT
This sequence comes from Cynanchum wilfordii, assembly GCA_025388415.1. NCBI lineage: Eukaryota > Viridiplantae > Streptophyta > Magnoliopsida > Gentianales > Apocynaceae > Cynanchum > Cynanchum wilfordii. Next base: position 25,133 of record JAHSUH010000367.1, on the reverse strand, counting down.
CTTCATCAATTAACGGACTATTCGGCTTAGTGGATTATGATGATGATGAGTATTCCGCTATGTGCTCAGAGGTGACAGATGAGTTGTGTGATGCAACATTACGGGATCTCACAATTGCGGAAACCACTTGGGACAGATCTAAGACAAAGGGCATGTTGACATGTAAACGACAACGATTGACAAATCACGCCAAAGTTTGGTTCTATTTCATTCGACATTCTATTTTGCCAACTGGACATGTCTATTCAATCAATTTAGAGAGGATGTTTCTGCTCGCTGCCATCATAGGAAGACGTTCTATCAACATCGGAAAAATTCTGGTTCGGCAGATTCATAATTGTGCAAGTAAAAAGGCTGGCGACATTTTCTTTCCTTCCTTGATTACACAGCTGTGTCAAAAGGCTGGTGTATATATTACAGATTTAAGCCGGGATGAGTATGAGACCGGGACAATCTCTGGTCCCGATATGAGCCGTCTGTTGTATTCACACACTACTCCGGTATCACCTCCTCTAGTGCATGACGATCCGCCGGCTTCGAGCCAGGTGAAAGTTCACCACGAGGTTTGTTCCGGCTCCTTCGAGCGGCCATCTTCCGCGCCATCGAGCCAAGTTTTAGGGAACAATATTATCATTATGTTCATGCTCGGGATCGCGATCCTTAATGAGGCTTTGCACGGGATTTTCCCCCGATCTCGCCCGATGGCCTGCTTTTTCTTGCGAGCGTCCATCCTACAACACAACGTACGTCTCATATGCCGCTCCCATCGCTGTCATTCCAGCCCCGATTCTTTGTCTCACAACCTTCGGATTCTCCACCCATGGCTGCCCCACATCTTGCACCTACTCCATCGGATGCGAGATACCAGCGCAGGGAGTTTTCTTTCATGCCTTTGAATCTTTATTTCGTTCTTCGTAACATACTTGCATTTTTTTCCCTTTTGTGTCTTGTGGGTCGTTGGTTTTTTGTGCTGGTTGGTTGTGCTTTGTTACTCTCTGTTTGTTGTGTCCTGTTCCGTATTTTTTTTTTGGCAATGAGGACATTGCTTTCTCTCTTTAGTTTGGGGGGGAGGCTTTGCCTTCTTTGTTTTGTTTCGTTTCAGTGGTGTTTTTGTGGAATCATTTAATGATTGGTTTAGTGAATTATGGGGGGAAGTGTTCAATGATAAAGTTACATGATATATGTGGAATGATGCTTTATATGTGGTAATGTGCCTTTAGTACTTAGAGTTTTTGTTGTTAACCGAACTTTAGTTAAGATTGTTGCTCACATTATATGCACATAGTCCAACCTTGAAAATTCTGCAATCTTAGAAAGAGTTGAACTTGCATGAGGGTTCAAGTTTTCATAATTGGTTTGTTAATTCCCTTGAGGCGAAATCCTAGGGAGCTTAGTAGTTTGGAAATGATATAGGCACTTTCATTGGATCGTTTGAGCCTTTCAAGCTTACCTTTCGGATATTTTCCTTAGTTGAGCCAAGTTGAGCCTATAAGCCTATTTTCTTGAACACCCTTATTTAGCCACTGCCCAAATTGAAACATTTATCTCATGTTTTTTTTCCCTTAACCTCAAACTTAGTTTGTCTTGGTTATTAAAATTGTGTGAGTTTGGGGGAGGGAAATTATTCATATTTGCTTAACACTACTTCAGTATGTTATTTGATTTAGTCTTCATTCCATAAATTAAAAAAAAAAAAAAAAAAAAATTAGGATGGTCAAAAGAAAAAAAAAAAAAAGTACTTATATATCCTCAATAAAAAAAAAAAGTGTTTCTTATGCATGAATAAGTTGTTTACATTCTTTGTATTGAGAATAATTGAGCATATATGGTAGTTGAAAAAACAGCGGGCAAGAGTTAATTATTGGATGAATATTGAGAGCTCTATGTTTGAAAGAAAGAAAACTTTGTGCGTGAGAGGTCCAAGGCAAACTAGGTGAAGGTTCTAGCCTACTTATATCCATATTTTCCATACCTTTAGCCTAGCTTACATTACAACCAAATTGAAGACCTTTTGATCTAAATTGCTAAGCTACCTACATTAGTGGAGAGGGGTTATCAATTCAACTTATGGGAACACAAATTGGATCTTATGAATGCTTTTTGATTTGATCTAGGAGTAAGGAGTTGATAGGAAGAACTATTCACACACACACTTGAGTAGCATTTGAAACTATGTTTTGTTAGCTTCTTAATACTTGAGGAATTTGGTTTGTGAACATGTTTAAAGTTATTATTCACGATGAATTGATTTGAGAGCATGGTCCCTATTTTTACTTCACTATGATATGATGATTCCGGGCTGTTTTGTGTGTTTGTCTTCGTTTTGTTGGTGTGTGTCTTTTCTTTTCGTTTTGCTTTGAGACATACTCGGGACGAGTAATGTATTAAGTTTGGGGGGTTGATAACTCTACTTTTTGTAGAGTTATTGTTAAACTTTTGAGCTTGATTTAAGTTAAGAAGGAGTGATATGTCTTTTATTTTCGGTATTTTGTGCTTATTTCTATTGATTATTGTGTGATTGTTTTATTTAGGGAAAAAGCTGAAATTTAATGAAGATAAGTGAAGTGAGAGGCTGAATTGAAGAAACTACAAATTTGATGGACTAAATTGATAAAAGCTTTTTTTGGGCTTCATTTATTTGCAAGACCAAACAATATCAAAATGGGTTAAAACAAAAGAATTGAAGAGAATGGAAAAGAAGCCCAATTAAACAAAAGAATTGAAGAGAAAAAGAGGCGATGGTCCGGCAGATTAAATTGAAGGAGGAATTGAATTATTCAATTCCAAAATAGCTAAAATTGAGGAAAAAGTGGAGAAGATTCAGGGAGTGGGCGCTACTCCTCGGGAGTGATTTTTCAATGAAAAATAGGAGAAATTTTTGGATAAATTGGAGACGTGAAGAGCAACCTGACGGCAGGTCGAGTCAGTCAAGAGGGCAGGGCGAGTAGAGAGAGTAAATCTTTTACGAAGAAATTCCGTAATTAAATTCAAATCGAGGTGGGTAGTACGAGACAACAAAATCACAGAAAGACATGCGATTTCGGTTTTTTTAAGCCGAACGACGAGAAGACATTCTCAAGTTCAAGATCGAAGAGGACCAATTGAATTCAAAGAGGGAAGAGTTTAATTTAAGAAATTATATTTAAACTGCTCCTGTTTTTCTTAGAAAATTCTGTAATCGAATTGCTTTATTTTGCTGAAATTTACGAATGACTATGGAATATATTTTGTTGGGTTTTGAATATGGAATTATGAGCTAAATTTCCACCCACTAGGCTAGTTGGAACTTGTTATGTAAACTCTTAAATTGTGGGTATTGAAGCTATAAATTGTTTGGTAATTCTCTTAAGTGTTTATCAATTTAATATCTATAGTTGATTAAAAATCTTTGGTGGATAAATGAGTTAAAGCTTGGATCTCGAAAGGATTAAAGTTTAACGGACATAACACTTGATTGGTGTTTGGTTGAATTTTGTGAATTCTACTTTGTAATTGTATAGACATATATAATTACCTTGCATAATCCGTTGAGAATTTTGGATATCTATTGTGAAGTCATAATTATAAACTGCATAGACGTATGAGTTTATCGTTGTGGACTGAAATTATGTGATGTTGAAAAACACGCATATGTTTTGAGAAGTTCGGATTAATTTCCATAGCATCGATATAGCATCGGTCGACATTGGCCATATTTAATACATAACAGGGGAAAACTAGTCTAGTGCTCAATTAATTTGATATATTTCGATCTAATTGTGTGCGTTCCGTTCCGTTCCGTTTCTTGTTTTATTAATTATTTTCTTAATTGTTTAATTGCATTTACGTTTGAGTAGATTTAGTCAACAAACCATCTTTTGATCTATTTTTAATCCACACTCTACTACGTACATTTCACATTATTTTCTAAATAGTCCATGTGGGATCGATATCCCGGTACTTGAGTACTATATTACTTGTTGACAGTGTATGCTTGCACTCGTGTTACATATTTTGCACAACAACATGATTCACTTCAATATTATCCTTTCTATTAATAACATGCATAACATGCAAACAATGAAGCACTGAATGAATAATCGAAGCTTTTGACCTTCTAAGATAAACAGAATGATGCACAGTGATATTGTCCCAAAATAGATTTTAAGGACAATTCTACTCTCTTCATACTTAAATCATGATCATATCCAGCAAGTCTTAAAGAAATAGACTTTTTATGATGCTCAAAAAGTATAGAAGATTTACATACTAGTACCTCGTAAGTAGCTCTTCCGCATTAAAATTGCGGTATTATGGTAGAGTATGCATCTGTGTATCTAACTCAAGAATTGTAAGGATCTCCCAATCAATTCTTCCGCCATGATGTATTAATCCTCTCGGAAATGAGTTGCAGCGCTCAGTAGCTGCATTCCGATCTACTTGAAATATCCGAAATGAGTAAATCAAGATAGCGATCGGTGGAGGATGAACTCTCTTCAGTGTCATAGCTGCAAGGTAGCAACTATATGTATACAGAGATAGAGAAAGAGAGTTGAGTGAATTTAGAGATAAAAAGGGAATAAAGTAATGAATAGCTACGAGTAGCAAAGTTTGCACAGTTCCCCATGAACACGATCGTGCAGTGCACATGCACAATCGAATTCTACCATTCTTGAATCTAATGTGTTCCAAACAATTTATATGCAGTAAAATTTGTACTGGAACAATCATTATCCACTCAATACATCAATTGACACAACAATGTCTTATCCGGAACATCCAACATCTATTTAATTAAACAGTGTAATTCCTATGTTGGAACATCCAGTTTCTATCATGTCATGTTCATTTAGCACATTTGTACCTGTCTGGAACTTCCAGAATCTACTCAAGTAAGCATAGTAGTCCTAAACTAGAACATCCAGTCTCTTAAATAAACGTGAAAATCCTATTCCGGAGCATCCAGTTTCTAAATAAACAGAGTAGACATAAATTACGCCAAAAACCACATAAGACACCTTTAAAATAAAACACACAAACAAAAGACAAACAAAGAAAAACAAGAACAAGAAAGACAAAACAAAACAAAGAAAACAAAAACATAGGGTTGCCTCCCTATAAGCGCTTCTTTATTGTCATTAAGCTGGACTGCCTTTCCTCCTCGGAAGGACTTGCATGTTTGATTTTCTCGAACAATTCCCTGTAAAATCCCAACTTATGTTTGTTCACTTTGAATGATGTTTCACCTTCATTCATTACTTCACAAGCTCCCATGGCGAGACTTGTTAATAACGAAGGAGTTTGTCGAATAGCTTTAAAACATCCCGAAAACATTTTCAAATATGAATATAATAACATTTTATCCTCAAGTTGAAATTCCTTTAAACTGTCTATCATGCCAAATCCTATTTTTCCATTTAAAGCTCATTGAATTTCCATTTTTATCAAATTCATCAAATTTTAGGATTCTATCCAATGTACACAAAATGTATTATAATTCAACAAGTGAGTGTACGGTGATCAGTGTACATAATAATGTTAGACAAGATCAAATATATCAAATGCATATACAACATCTAGAATAGTATATAGCATATCCTTGTCCTCAAACAACTTCTACTACATAATTACTAACATCACATATCATATAGCCAATTTCAATCGGGGGGATGTCATAATGGGTGCAGTAGTGAAATAATTCCTTTAATAAGATTCATGCAAAAATGCCTTATCGAACATAAAAGGAATATCTTTTCCAATTAAGCATATGAGTTGTTTTCATGCATCTTTATAACATAGATTCTAGATTTCACAAGCAATGCATGAACGTATATCAATCATAGGAAATCATCTATAAACTCCCTTAAAATCTCTTATCATGTTAAGAAAATAATATAGCTAGAACAGTTATCCAGAAAACAATAGAACATGTATGAGAGTAAAGGCTAGGATTGGTACCCGGAATATCAACAATTTTATAAACAAAAGCTCTTTTGTACCTCTTGAGTGCATTCAGTTGCAACTTCCTTTCGTTTTTCATTCAAATTGCAATCATAAACAAGGAAGTTCTTACCTTCATCTTAGGAATCCATAGTAGAAATTGGTTGGTAGAGCCTTTCGGTTTCAATTCAAGTGGATCCTCGCACGATGAATTAAAAAATTTTCAGTTTTTTGATAATACCAAAGATAGATTAGGCATGATGTTTCAATAAGATAAGAAATAGGCAAAGAAAAATTGTTCGAAAAATCAATCTCTTTTTTTATTTTTTTTTATTTTTTATTTTTTTATATCGACTCTAGATAATATCTAGAGTTTTTCCTAGTATGGTTTTATAATGAATTTTCTAAAACTAGATGACATTAATTATTTAATTCTAGATAATTTCTAAATTTAACAATTTAGGAAACCGTATACTTAGGAAAGTGAGGTCTAATTCCACTAATCAAATCATAAAGGATAGATACTACCGTTACCAAATCATAAAATTTCAAAAATTTTGATCGGGAATTTTAAAAATATTATGAATTTTTGCATTCCCCGTCAACGGCGCCAAAAATCTGGTGTGTGTTTTGAGTGAGTAAAAATGAATATCAAATAAGGCAAATAATCTCACAAAACAGTGTCACATAATCAAACACAACTAAGGCAGAGTACCTATCGCATGCATATAGTAACACAGGAGTACCACGATTTTAAATTTATAAATATCGTATCCACGGGAACGTTGGTGACGGCTGGTTAATTTCTACCATTTATGACAATCTTTAAAGTTCAGGGAATTAGTCCTAGGTGTCCATTCAATTCAGATATGTTTGTTTGAAGAATATGTAAAACAAGAATGGAAAGATAATTAGCTAAGATCTCTAATGAATGTATGATTAATTAAGTTGAACAATGTTCGAAAGTTCAATTTGCAAATGGATCTAAGACAATTATGAATTCGAATCGTCTTACTACTGTACCCGAGTTATCTAATGTGATTACCTCAATACGGGTCGTTGCAAGTAATCCTAAACCTTTGTAGATTAATTATTAAGTCGTGAATTTAATAAGTTAATCTTAAGATTTGAATTGATTACTAACTCGAGATTATTAGGCTGCCTAACCTCATTATGATCGATGCAAGTTATTACACCTAATCCGCAATTCATTAATTCTCCTATGGTCGTCTCTCTTAACAAACTGTCAATTTAATTAACTATTGTAGTATCATGCATCAACCTAAGTTTCAAAGCATAAACTCAATACGAGAATCAAATCGAAAGCGTAAAACAATAAGCAATTCATAATGTATATTAAAACGTATCCTTTTTGGAAATGTATAAATCATTAATTAATCAATCTAAATAAAGAGAATCCTAGGACACAGAATCATAACATATAAAGGAAAAGTAATACAAGAACGAAAAGAAATGGAAAGAGAAAGTTGTCGTGTTGCTCTCACTTGCTTCCACGGGCGGCTTAATCCTCCGGACCTCGCCGAGACTCGTACTCCGGATCCTTATCCCGCTCTAAAGATCTTTAGCTACCACTCCCCTGAACTAAACTATAGGGTATCCCTTATGGTCGAGGCTCAACCCTACACTCGAGAAGAAAGAAAAATGAAAACTAGACTGAGTGATTCCGGTGTGCTTCAACAACTGGGGGAGTGCATCTATATATAGGAGTGAAATAGAGGTGAAAAGAGGTAAAATTTCCATGTGGGATATTGAAAAACGTCATTCTGCCTTCAACACGCCCGTGTCGCGTGTCCCCAACACGCCCTAAGACCGTGTTGAGCATCTTCAACATGCCCCAAGCCCGTGTTGAGCTTCTTCAACAAGCCCATGTTGAGAAAAAAATTGCAATTTAGTCCCTGCTTTCTTCATTTCTTCAATTTTGGTCCCTGAAACTTCGAAATCGAAAACGAGAAAGAATTTACGTAATTTCCATTCAATTAAGTCCAATTAACTCCATAATTAACTCGAATTGAACACAATTAATGTATAAAAACACGATATAAAATCGAGTTATCAATGAAGTGCTCCGAGAAAAGGTTCTTGAAACTCAACAATTACGAGAATTCTAAGGAAATTAATCTGCTGGATCAAGATATGTGCATCATGGATAAACACAGTCATCAAGAAAAGAAATATTCTACAGTAATTTCAATATCTTTCACCAACTTCTAATTAGTTAAAGAATTTCTTATCTTGAGCATGACAAAAATATAGTGATTTTTATAAGAGAAGAAACATTGTTACATACCAGTAGTGACTTTGAATGTAATTGTAGAGTAAAGGAGGTCTTGCCTTGCACCAAGTCCTCATTCCATCCTTGCAATGTCCGCTGCAGATATTGTGATATCCATATGCTTGAAAAAGGAGAAAAGGAAGAAAGATACAAAAGAAGCGAAAAACTCCAGAAAGAATCATCCAAAATGCCACCGGCATGGAAAAAGTTACAGTCAACGGAGAACTAGGGTTTCACTCAAAGTTCTTCTAATATCTTAAGATGATTGATATAAAGGTTTAAATAATTGTTTATTTTATACTATCATACGCAACACAAAAGTAAGAAAGTAAAAATAAAACTAAATGTCGGTACTAACAGGTCATCTAACTGAATATCTTTGGATCTTAATTAAGGAGTCAACAAATAGTCTATAAGAACTAGCAAGGTTAAAACTTCCATTATCTATCCACTAAGTTTATCATGGCTGCTAAATAAGGCAACATATGTAGAATGGAGAACTTAACAAGTAAAAATCAAGAAGGATGCAACTTGCAAGGAAAAACTCAAACTAATACGATTCATAATAGATTAGTAACCAAAAAGAAGTTACAGATAAATTCAAAGAGCAACAAGATTGAGAACAGGAAAATATAAGAAATGAATGAATGAAAATACCATGAATTCTGAAATTGTTCAATCATGTGAAATTCACTATTGAAGAAAACCATAAGGAGGGCCAAAAAGAGGATATCTACTCATTCAAACATTTAAATGAACCTAAGAATACACTTGAATTCTATGAAGCATGGACCAATTCTAATTCTTCTATCAAAACTCTGAAAATTGTCATGTGGGAAACACAACTGTCCATCACAATTCAAAAGTCTTCTTAACCATGATCAATCAAAGAGAGGACAACAATTATCTAGCCGGGTAAGTGTGATTCCCAAAGTTAAGAATTATATGTTTTCATACGGACAGAAATAATAAGAGTATAGAAGACAAAACAAAAAATTATAAGTACTTATGTAAGTACAAACACACATCTGTCCATGGCAAATGGGTAAATATGACCTCACATATATATAGAGGCAAGAGAAAGGGGACACAAACTGGATGGCTTCAAGCCCAGGAAGATAAACTGGCCTCAATAATGTTCATAATGTCAAAACTTATCCCAATAAAAGATAAAAGATTTACTAAAGATGCATTCACAGCATTCCCGATGATCATCAACTTCATATACATATAATCTAAAATGGGTTTATATTTATATGTGCAAACGTTAGTGCTAAAGGACATGGGGATGAAGAAATTCAGGCTCAAAGAAACAGTATTCTTTCTCAACCGGTATTAATTCAAATCAATCTAGTGCTTCATTTATATTTCTACAGTTTCGAAATATGAGGACAATAAAATTTCTAAAGGGACAAAAATTATTAGCAAAACAAAGACATAGAGAAGTCAAAGTTTTTGTGTGTCAGAAGTAACAAGTTTAAAGGATGATTAAAATAATGGAGAAAGAAGGGACTAACAAATGCATGTTTCTTCAAAAATATGGCATAATAAGCTCTATGCATCATCCGAAAGCCAAAATAGCGGGCATTAAGCACACCATTTGACCGAGCAGCCCCAGAGAGAGAAAACCAGAGTGTTGCCATATTATTTACACCATGAATAAAACTATACAATCCTCCAATTGACAAAAGAGCATACAAGCTCTCGGAATATCTGCAGAATAAAGAGCATGCCATGCTCAAATTACATGCTTTCATTAGTTATACAAAATGGACGACATATACTATAAAGAAAATAAAAAAGAAGCAGAAGGCATATGAGAGTACATTGATGAATAGAATATGGAAGCTGGATTAAAACAAAAAAAAAATTAATGCTCTCGGGGCTAGCTTTGTGTTGTTTAAAATAAGAACCGAGAACCTGTTGTAAAGAAAAGAAAAGGCAAAATTGAGAGATATAGAATTCCAAATGAAGATTCTATAAAGCATATAATTTATAAACCTTCTCGACCCACTTTTGTTATTAACAAATAAACACCAAAAAAGGTGAATTACATATTATTGACTTCAAATAAGATATTCTTGAAACAAATATCCACAAATAAAACTCCTGAAATTGTTAGTACCAGCCATTATCAAAAGCACAACCACATGTTAAAACCAATGATGCATATTTACCAAATCCTAAGAACTCCGTTGTTTTATTGGAAACTTATCTCTGTTATTGCCATTATCATGGCCAACATTAAGGTGATATATACCATTTACTAGAAAACCTTTGTGTTTGGACTATATAGTATCTTTTTCTTTGAACAAACAACTCACCTGTAGAGATAAAGAGCGGTAAACACAAATGCAATGTTTTTAAGTGTATAGCCCGACAATGCAAGAACAGCCCTCTCTCCAATGAATGGTACAAACGGTGCAAAAATTGTATTGGAAACAATATAAATCTTAAGCATTCTCAACTCCAAACAAGACAAATTAAAGTAACTTTTATACAATATAATTAATTTCGGACTTCAAAATATTCAAATCCGAAAGCTATCTACATCTACTTTATTAAAGTAACTTTATAAAAGTAGTTTTATTAAAGTAGCTTTATAAAAGCTTATCTTTTCATGTGACCGACATCTTCTTTTTTCCTTAGCCTTGGTTGATTTGACACCACTAGTAGTGGATCCCGCTATCATGTCCTGGGAAGTTTTATCAATATCCATGATCATTTTCTGTATCTCACTAGGAGTGGGTTCCTCATATGGATCTTGGGCGAATTGAAGAAATTCGTCATCATCTTCTTGATCTTCTTCTTCCCCTTCATCATCCGTCGCATGATCTCAACGTCCTTCCTTCCCGGATTTAGAAGAAGTTGCCATTGAGAAATCGGAGAATTTATCATCCTCACTAAATTTTAAGAGCAAATCTTTTTTAACTTCATCCATATAGGATTGAAGTAATTCATCCTTGGTTAATATACCCTTTTTGCTTTTTAATCTTTGAGCAATATGCTCAAATGGGCTCATAGAGATTGTTGAGGATTCCTCATGAATTTGTCGGTATTCCTTATTCTTAGATTTGATTTCATCTAAGACATCTTGACCAAAATATTGCTTGGTCTCTGGATCAATCTTGAGCATTTTATCCCAAAATTTTACTAAGCTGATTCTTAGTAAGCAAGGCAAGCCATTATAATCTTGTCCAACCTTGGGTATCCATTTCCATATCCAAGGTATAGAAAATTCAATCCGAAGTACATATTTACTTCGTAGCGGTCCATATATCTTGGACCTGTAATTTTTTAACTTTTGGCGAAATATCCACCCATTTGACATATAAGTTCTCAAATACTTCAGGGAGTATTGTTCTCACTGGGCCATATGATACCCACCATTTAACAAACCATGTAGGGATAGGAGATTTATAAACCTCCTTGCAAACCTTTATAAACCAAGAATGTTTCTTCTTGACATTTTCATATAAGAAAACTTTGTCAAAGGCTGTAATATAGTCCCAAAAATTACATTTGAGAGCTATTTTTACCTCGGGTATATAAACCTCTTTTTCTTAAAAATGGGTAATGCCCCATTCCTCAATAGATATAATATTTTTAATAATTATTTTGTTAAAGTTATGTATATAATATTATTTATATATTTTTAATATATTTAAGCATATATAATATATATTATATAAAATAATGTAATATATAAATAATATATGTATAATTATAAAAATAATAATAATAATACATGTTTTGTCCGCCTCCTTCTCTCTCTGTTTGTTTGTTTTTTTTTTTTTTTTTGTTTCTTCTCCTCGGCTCCTCCTTTGTTCTTCCACTTCTCCTTCCCAAATCCCTAATTCCCAATCCCCTCAACCACACTAACTCTCCAAGACTGCAAGGAACGATTCAAAACAACTAAGATTCCGAGAATTGAAGAAAAATAATGCAAATGATTGGTATGTAAATGGGGTGTATATATAGTTGAAAATTACTATTTTTCCACACATTTTTTAAGGTTTTACTATTCATTCACAGCTTTTTCAGAGTTCATCCATTTTTCTTTGCAGAATGTATGAATTTTTTAGAGTTTATCTCTTGTTTTACAAGTCATTTACATTTTATACAGAAGCTTTACATGAATCTTTTTACTGTTCATGTGAAGCTTTTTCGGAAATAGATTTTTTTTCTTTTTTTGTTTTGCCTTTTGCAATCTGTAAAGTATCAATTTGTTGGAATTTTTTATTTATATATTTGTGGTAAATTGAAAAATCGGTCCGTCTCAACTATATAAGTAAAATATCGGTCGTTTCGGCCGATATTGGGTAAATATCGGTTGACTCGGAACGATTTGGTAACGATATGAACTATATGGTAAAATTTGTGTCATTTTTGTATCGGCTCCCTCCGTTCCGTATATGAATCGGCCGATATTGCGAACCATCATTGTAGTAGTGTCATCATTTCTTTGACTACACTGCCCATTTGAACAATAGCCAATTATGTCACATATTTCACATTTATCTTTTGGCTATGTATTTAATCTTTGTTTTTGTTTGTTGGGGAATGATTGTAGCTATTTCAAGATTGTTTATTAACCACTAACACATGTATCCAATTAAATAAATGTCATTTCCAGGCATTCTATAAGGCCTCCAAATAAAGATTTGATTTTGATCCCGATTTTAAAGAGAGAGAATCATAGCAGTAGGTAGTCAGTCTTGAGTTGAATTTTGTTCATCCTTTGCGCTTCACATTAACGTTACTTCTTAAACTTAAGGTTCAAAGAATGAATAGCATGTGGTTTTATACTGTTATTGTTATATATATGTATATATATGTTTATAATCCATTAGGTATCCTATATTTCAGGTAGGGGAAGCAATACACGGGAAGGCATGGTCACACATATGTGATATTATTCGAAAGGAATTTGAAGAAGTTTATGGATGACTTTGTGTTCACTTAGAAGTGAAGGTATGATTTTAGATGCTATCTGTCGTGTCACTTTGGTTGACTGTCCTCCAATACATTTTTTATCGTTTCTTAATATTGTCGAGTTTTTTTTGATAAGTGGAATATTCATTAAAATAAAAACAATACAAAAGTGAACGACTAAAATCATTCACCGAAATACAAAGCACCAACCTATAACTAGGTGGAGCAAACAAAGCACCAACTTAAAACTAAGTGGCGCAGGGAGCAAACTCAACCTAAAAAAATTAGGCGAGTCGGAGAAAGCACAAAATAAATACAGAAATACATAAAAAAGAAAAACAACAGATATTCTGTCTAAATCTAGGGTCTTCATACTGTCGATTTCAAACCACATTTGCGAAGGGAGTTCGATTTTGTCTTCTTTTTCAACAGTATTATAATCCATCCCGGGCGCATCAAAGATTTCATAGAATACCTAAAAAGAAAACCAAATACGAATACGAACAAAGGGCCCAGATATAATCCGGGTTTAAAATTTTTTTCTTCTAACAAAAGAAGAAAAATTGATATTTAAATATCAGTAGGAGACTAAGCATGTGAGATGAAAAAGATAGCAAAAATACCAAAGAAATAGATGGAAAATAAACAAAACAAAACAAAAAACAAAAAACAAAAAAAAACCACAAAAACAGTAAAAAGTTATTTCGGCCAAGGGAAAAGTTTTAGCCAAAGCTAAATTTCTCCCTTGGCTAGGGAGAAAGAGAAGTGGCGGCTGGCGGAAGAGAAGAGGGGAAGAGAAAAAGAAGAGAAGAGGGGAGGAGAAGGGAGGAGTCGGCGGGTGCCGAGGGAAAAGAAGAGAAGAGGAAGAGAGGGGGGTTAGGGTTGAGAGAGTTTTTTTTTTTTTTTTTTTTTTTTTGTTTTTAGGTTTTTATGTTTTGGTTGTAATGATTTTTACCTATTTTAATAGTTAGCTTAACAACCTTTCTTAGATGACTGGCTACTTCGTTGTGCTCTATGAACCAAATATTTGGATAATGACAAAAATGCTGAAAAACAGTGTTTTATAAGTATGTATGCTCCAGTTTTTTTATTTTTTAATTTTTAATTTTTATTAGGTGTTTTACCTTGGGAGTAATATGAAAGAATGTGTGTGGCATAACATTACTTATGATACAGTGATTCAGCTGGGCACTTAATGGATAGGTATATGTTAAATATCTTAACACTCTTTTAAGTGTCTTATTATTAAGATTGGATATGAGTTGGCCTGCTGATTTCTGCTTTACTCCTATAAATATATGCACTCCCTCGGTTGTTCAAGACACCAGAATCACTCGGAACATGAGCATTTCCATGTGTCTCCCTCGGGTGTTCGTGCCTTGACCGTAATATGGGACACAATAGAATTATTTTGAGAGTTGTGGCTGAGTTCTCTTTTGAACGAGATAAGAGTTCGGAAAGCCGGAGTTGAGTAGATCCGAGGAACGAGTCTTTCTGTTGGAGACGTCACAACGAAAACAACAAACTTACTTTCTCCTTGTCTTTTTGATTTATGTATTTCGTTTTCTTCATTAGTTGTGATCTATGTGTCTTTAGAATCTATTTTTACTTTTTTTCGAGAAAGTTATGAATCGATTGGATATTCTGAATTTATAAATTCTCGGGAGGATTTGACTATCATTTTCATTACGAGTTCATTTTATCTTACATTTTCAATTTAGTTTCTTATTCGATTTATGCCATGAGACTTAGGTTTGCATCTAGTTGAGCATGCAATTGGAATAATTAATTAATTGACGATTTGTTAAAGAAACCCGACTGTAGGAGATTTAACGGATTTCCAAATTAGGACTAATAACTTGTAGCGACCGTACTCCGGTTAGACATCCTAATAATCTTGAGTTTGATTTACTACATCTTAGGGTTAATTATTGAGTTCAAAATTTGATATTATCCTAGAGATATTAGGATAATTCACATCGACCATACTGGGGTAATTACATTAGATAAATCAAGTATGGTAGTAAGGTGAACTAGCTCATAATTGCCTTAGATCCACTTAAGTAATCTTCGAACATAATCATTTCAATTACTCTACCTAGTCATTTCAATTCCTAGATTATAGAAGCACCTTCCAAATGAATTGAATTGCACTTGAGGACTAATTTCTCTTAACTAAGCCTTTTCATAATTGATAATCATTATTAAGCCGTAACCAACGTTCTTGGGACAATACGATATTATAAATGTAAAATCGTTGGTACTTCCACGTTACTATCTGCATCGATAACTCGATTTTATATCGTGTTTTTATACATTAATTGTGTTCAATTTGAGTTAATTATGGAGTTAATTAGATTTAATTGAATGGAAATTACGTAAATTCTTTCTGTTTTTTATTTTAGAAGTTTCAGGGACCAAAATTGAAGAAATGAAGAAATCGGGGACTAAAAGTGCAATTTTTGGAAAAAAGGCCAGCACGGGCGTGTTGCTGGCCGTGTTGGAGACACGCGACACGGGCGTGTTCAAGGTAATTTTGGCGCAATTCAATGTCCCACATGGAAATTTTCCCTCTTTTCAACTCTATTTCACTCCTATAAATAGATGCACTCCCTCGGTTGTTGAACAACACTAGAATCACTCGGAACAGGAGCATTTCCGAGTTCCTTGCCAATAGGAATTTCGTGATAAGCTCTAGTTGAGTTTTTAGTTTTCATTTTTCTTTCTTCTCGAGTATAGGGTTGAGCCTCCACCATAAGGGATACCCTATAGTTTAGTTGAGGGGAGTGATAGCTGAAGATCTTTAGAGCGAGATAAGGATCCGGAGTATAAGTCTAGGTGAGGTAGGAGGATTAAGCCAGTCCGTGGAAGCAGTGAGAGCAACACAACAACTTTCTCTTTCCTTTTCTTTTCGTTCTTGTATTACTTTTCCTTTATATGTTATGATTCTGTGTCCTAAGATTCTCTTTATTTTGATTGATTGATTAATGATTTATATATTTACGGAAAAGATACGTTTTAATTTACATTATGAATTGCTTATTGTCTTATGCTTTCAATTTGATTCTCATATTGAGTTTATGCTATGAAACTTAGGTTGATGCATGATACTACAATAGTTAATTAAATTGACGATTTGTTAATGAATCCCAACCGTAGGAGATTTAATGAGTTGCCAAATTAGGACTAATAACTTATAGCGACCGTACTACTGAGGTTAGGCATCCTAATAATCTTGGGTTTGAAATTAATGGAAATCTTAAGGTTATGTTATTAAATTGACGCCTTAATAACTAATCTAAAAAGGTTTAGGATTACTTACAACGACCAGTATTGAGGTAATCATTCTAGACAACTCAGGTATGGTAGTAAGATAATTCGAATTCATAATTGCCTAAGATTCGCTTGCAAGCTACACCTTCGAACATTGTTCACCTTAATTAATCATACGTACTTCATTAGAGATTTTAGTTAATTATTTTTCATTCTTGTTTTAAATATTCTTCAAACAAACATATCTAAATTGAATGGACACATATGACTAATTCCGTGAACTTTAAAGATTGTCATAATTGATAGAAGCTAACCAGCCGTCACCAACGTTCCCGTGGATACGATATTTATAAATTTAAAATCGTGGTACTCCCGTGTTACTATCTACATGCGATAGGTACTCTGCCTTAGTTGTGTTTGATTTTGTGAGATTATTTGCTTTATATGATACTATATTTTCCTCACTCAAAACACACACCATACTCTGCCCTAGGTTTTGGTTAATTAAGTGAAAATCTATTTGTTCTTATCTGCTACACTTAAGTTAATCTCAATCATAATCTATGCATTTTATATAGTAACCAAACACCACATTAGCGTGTTCTCTCACCGAGGGCATGTTAAATGGCCTTTTGCGTGTAGTAAATTACTGCTTTCCAGAATTTGCACTTTTGGCCCTTAACTTTAATCATTTGGTTAATTTACTTCAAAAACTTTCTGAAAACAGAAATTTAACAATTAAGTACAAAATTAACCAATTTATCTCCATTTAAACCATTAAAGCTTCTCAATGCACAATTAATACTCCAAAACATGATCATATTTGATGTCATCAAATACCCCACAACTTAAGTTTTGCTTGCCCTCAAGCAAATCATAAAGAATGGTTCAAAAAGAAGTACATGACAAATGAAATAAATCAAGTAGGCACTTCAAATCACATGAGAACGCATAAAGGTTTTCCAAAAGTTCCAAACTAACTAGTTTACTCTTCAAAGATCTCATAATCAAAATGTAAGGAATGATTCACCACAAATGCCCCATCAAGTGTGGGAGATCTACAATGCTTGTGTTAAAATTCAATTAAAGTTCTAGTTAAATTTGGCCACTTTTGAAACCACAAAATCATTATACTTGAATCATTTTAATGTGATTTAACTACTTTTGAGCCTTAAACATTGAAAATGAATTAAAATAAATTGTTATTTCAAAGATAAAGTGAGAGATCTATAGTGTTTGTGTTAAAATTCAATCAAATTTCTACTTAAATTTGGCCACTTTTGAAACCACAAAATCATTATATTTGATTCATTTTAATGTGATTTAACTACTTTTGAGCTTTAAACGTTGAAAATGAATTCAAATAGCTTGTTATTTCCAAGATAAAGTCTAGGAGATCTACAATGCTTGTGTTAAAATTCAATCAAAATTCTACTTAAATTTGGCCACTTTTGAAACCACAAAATCATTATATTGGATTCATTTTAATGCTATTTAACTACTTTTGAGCCTTAAACATTGAAAATAAATTCAAATAACTTGTTATTACAAAAATGAAGATGGGAGATCTACAATGCTTATGTTAAAATTCATTCAAAATTTACTTAAATTTGGCCACTTTCGAAACCACAAAATCATTATATTGGATGCATTTTGAATGTGATTTAACTACTTTTGAGTCTTAAACGTTGAAAATGAATTAAAATAACTTGTTATTTAGAAGATAAAGTATGGGAGATCTACAATGCTTGTATTAAAATTCAATCAAAATTCTACTTCAACTTGGCCACTTTTGAAACCACAAAATCATTATATTTGATTCATTTTAATGTGATTTAACTACTTTTGAGCCTTAAACTTTGAAAATGAATTCAAATAACTTGTTATTTCAAAGATAAAGTATGAAAGATCTACAGTGTTTGTGTTCAAATTTAATCCAAATTCTACTTAAATTTAGTCTAAATCAATTATACAATGATAGTAATTAATTAACAAAGTCGGAGGAAGATGGAGCTTGTCCAATTCTTGCCCACTTTATATGTTGACCAAAAGTAGTGACACGTCCTTATGTTGAATGTTGTCGTGTCCATCATCAACTCTTTATTTTTTTTAGACCATTTGGTATCGAAATCATTACGATTCTGACTTCTCAAATTTAGTCCGAGTTGCACCCATAGAGTACTCTAACTTTTACTCAAGGGAAGACCTCACCTTAGCTCTTGCATGACACTTACAGTGAGTATCGAACCCTCAATTTCATATAGCATTCACAATGTCCTTTCCTCTTCTGCCAAGGCCGGGGCTTCATCATCCACTCTTCAAAATCATCCATATATATGCATGGGATGAGGAAGCTAGCCATCTAGGAATTTTTAATTATTGACAAGTCATTCGAGAGATGTTTATATTCAATAATCTTTTTAATACGGTATAATGAATAATTCTTGTAAAAATAATGATGTTAAAAAATAAATAAAGAAGTATATTTGTGAAATTTTCTAAGCAATGATAGCATCTAAGTAACTAATTATCGGTAATCAATTAAAATTAAAATAATCATATGTTAATCATAATTCGATTAACAAACAAGGATCTTAATAGGATAATTAAATTAACGAAATCATAACCCATGGCATAGCCAAATAGTAAAGGATAGAGAAACACTAACTTGAAGATTACATATCCTTCTCTGTTATTCTTTGATCAATCTCCAACTGTTTTCCTATTCCAAATCCGTAATACTTCAATTTTCCCTTTGATGATATAAGGACTTGTTAAAGATTCAATCTTTAACCCTTAAAGCAGAGAGTTCTTGTATTTTAAGAAAGAGAGAGGGAAGAGGAAAACCTTGTGTGTATATATCTCTAATGAACAAAATATGTCTTTTTATAACTTAATGTCATATTTTGTTTATTACCAAAATACCCCTTAACTTTTACCATTATACAAAATACCCCTCAACACTTAAATTTTAATGAATTGGCACAGAGGGATTTACACCCAATAATTGCCACTTCAATACTACACTAATCATCACCGTGCGTACAACAATAGCAATTATTAATTACTTCAATTATATAAATCAATTGGAAATTAAATTTCTAACATTCTCCCACTTGATTAATATATAACAAGTATACTAAAATTATATGAATCAACATTAGAAATTAAATTTCTAATATTTCTCCCACTTGATTCATATATGACAAATATAAAACATATTAACATAATTTGAGCTCACTTAAATTATGTAATATATAAGTCACAACTTCATAAGAACTAAATCAATTGAATCATGGCGGTCACAGACCTGACAAACGTCCCGATTCCTTCCATGTATCACAAGTCAATTCAATTCAAACAGTCACAATTTGATAAGACAAATATCCAAAATATCTTATCCCACAATGTCTTAAAATAAGACCCAACATCTATAATCATAACAAAATATGCATAACTGAAATATGATTCATAGATAAGCAAAATCCAAACAAACATTGATATCTAGAGTTTCAAATAAACTTAAATGTGCTAAACTTAAATTCATACATGTATGACCAATCATCCGCTATACAAGGACTTAGTGACTACTCCCATTTCACTAATATGGCCAATAAAAGTCTTGGGAGCTAGTCTTTTAGTCAACGAATCCGCAATCATATCAATGGTGGCAATTGCACTATTTGAACTCTTTGATTTCACACCTCTTCTTTGACATATAGATACTTTAAATCCATATGTTTGGCACCTTTGGAGTATCTATCATTCTTATAGAAGAATACAACTGCCACATCACAATAAATCCTTATTGGTTTAGCAATGGTACCAACGATGCCTAAACCATCAACGAAATTGAGCAGCCACAACAATTGAATTGTAGCTTCAAAACATGCTACAAATTCAGCCTCTATAGTGGAAGTAGTAATGAAAAACTACTTATCTCTCTTCTATTTGGACCTTCGGATTCCTTATATCCAGAATAGTCCGAGTCCAAGTAATTAATAACTCCAATATTACTCGTTCTTCTATATGTGAGCATGTGATCCTTAGTGCCTTGTAAGTACCTTAAAACTTACTTTGCAGCTCTCCTATAAATAGACTGAAATTGCTCCCTTTTTGAGTGGGAACTAGACTAGGTGTACATGATTTCATCTTAACATCATGTAATAACTCACAATATCTCTAGCGGCAAGAAGAATATCATCTACATACAACACAAGGATTACAAACTTACTTCCCACAACCTTTATGTAGATACACCGATCAACGACCATTTCTACAAACTCATATGACAATACAGTATCATTAAACTTCAAGTACCATTGTCGGGAAGTTTGTTTAATCCATAGATTGATATCTTCAACCTACATACCAGATTTCCTTCACTTGTGGTCTCAAAACCTTGAAGTTGATCCATATAAAGCTCTTCTTCCAAATCTTCAGTGAGAAAGGTTGTTTTAACATCTATTCGGTGAAGCTCAAGATCAAAATGAGCCACCAAAACCATTATCAATGCTCAAGTGCATAAATTATATAATCGTTTAAAATAGCTGATCTTTTCTCTCTAATAAACCTCCTTAATGCTATTTCTTCATGAGGTTGCACTATTCATTAAGTTGAACATTTTCCTCCTCTTCTTGAACAATGACATCCATAACTGGGTTTAGAGCATCCATTTGTTGTTATTCTATATTCATGCCTTATGGTTGTACTACAATAATAGGAACATCAACTTGAGATGCATCACTTGATAGAATTTGGTCCATCAATGACTCTCTTATCTCTACATTACTTGCTCCCACACTCCTACTGATATTGCCATTTTCAATGAAGTGAGCATTTCCAAACTCTACAATTCTCGTACTATGGTTAGGACAATAGAATCTATACCCTTTTGACCTCCCCGGATATACAACAAAATAACCAATAATGGTCCCGAAATCCAACTTCTTTTCATTTGGATTATATATCCTCAATTCGGCTTGATAGCCCCACACGTGAAGATGTCTTAAATTAGACTTCCTAGATGTCCCCAGTTTTAAAGGAGTCTTAGGAACTGCTTTACTAGGCACCCTATTCAATATGTATGCAGTTATCCTCAATGCATACATCCACAATGAAATAGGTATAGAACTATCATTTATCATACTCCTCACCATTTCATTAATGTACGATTACGCCTTTCCACTACACAATTTTTTATATGACAATCTGGGCATTGTATACTACACACAAATGCCCTCAAATTCAAGGAGTTTCTTAAATGGACTTGGAATTTGTCCAGCTTCCGATGTCTTTCCATAATATTCATCATCTCTATTAGAACGTATTACCTTAACCTTTCTATTTAACTGCCTCTCAACCTCTGTAATGAATGTCCCAAGGACATCAACTGATTGAGTTCTTTCATACAGTAAATAAAGGTAATATTATCTAGAGTAATCATCAATTAATGTGCTGAAATACCTCTCACCATCCCAAGACGATACATCGAAAGGACCACAAATATTTGTATGTATTAAATAGTGTAATCCACTACTCCTTGCGGTAACTTGTATTGATATGTGTTTGGTTTGCTTACCCTTAATGCAATCCACACAAGTATAATTCCAATCAGTAAAATCCAACCGAGACAAAACTTCACTTTTAATTAGTCTCAAAATCCTTTACTTGGATATATGGCCAAGCCTTTTATGCCACAAGTCAGTAGAAAACTCATTAAGTGCATTCATATTCATACCAACAAAGCATATTCAATGATATGTCGATTTATATCGTGTTTTTAAGGGGTAATTATGGATAATTATGTTTAATTTTAATTCTAATTGGACTTAATTAAATAGAAATTACGCAAATTTGCTTTGTTTTCGCTTTTTCGAAGTTTCAGGACTGAAATTGAAGAAATGAAGAAATCGGGGACTAAATTGCAAGTTTTTAGAAACTTCAACACAGGCGTGTTGACCGTGTTGAATGTCCCACATCCAAATTTTTACTGTTTTCAGCTCTACTCTACTCCTATAAATAGAGGAGGCAACCAAGCCTTTGAGGACACCACCAACACACCACAGAGTGCAGAGAATTTGAGGGAGTTCGAGTTTCTACTCTCGTGGATTCTTAGAAATTTCCCTCATAGTTAAATACTTTCTAGTTTTTTATATTTTTCTTCTTAGCTTTAGGGTTTGAGCCTAGACCATAAGGGAGAGCTCTATAGCTTAGTTGAGAGGTGTGATTCTAGAAGATTTCGTGGGCAAGACAAGGAGGAAATATAGTAGGGTTCGAGAAGAATCGGAGGTCAAGTGATAACTCGATTTTATATCATGTTTTTATACATTAATTGTGTTCAATTGGAGTTAATTATGGAGTTAAATGGAATTAATTAAATGGAAATTAATTAAATTCTTTATGTTTTCGATTTCGGAAGTTTCAGGGACCAAAGTTGAAGAAATGAAGAAATCGGGGATTAAATTGCAATTTTTTCTCAACATGAGCGTCTTGAAGAAGCTCAACACGGGCTTGGGGCCTGTTGACGAAGCTCAACACGGTCTTGGGGCGTGTTGGAGACACGCGACACTTGGCGTGTTGAAGGCAGAATGGCGTTTTTCAATGTCCCACATGGAAATTTTACCTCTTTTCACCTCTATTTCACTCCTATATATAGATGCACTCCCTCGGTTGTTGAAGCACACCAGAATCACTCGGAATAGGAGCATTTCCGAGTTCCTAGCCAATAGGAATTTCGTGATAAGCTCTAGTCGAGATTCAGTTTTCATTTTTCTTTCTTCTCGAGTGTAGGGTTGAGCCTCGACCATAAGGGATACCCTATAGTTTAGTTGAGGGGAGTGGTAGCTGAAGATCTGCAGAGCAGGATAAGGATCCGAGTACGAGTCTCGGCGAGGTCCGGGAGGATTAAGCCGGTCCGTGGAAGCAAGTGAGAGCAACACGACAACTTTCTCTTTCCTTTTCTTTTCGTTCTCGTATTACTTTTCCTTTATATGTTATGATTCTGTGTCCTAAGATTCTCTTTATTTAGATTGATTGATTAATGATTTATACATTTCCGGAAAGGATATGTTTTAATATTCATTATCAATTGCTTATTGTTTTACGCTTTCGATTTGATTCTCGTATTGAGTTTATGCTATGAAACTTAGGTTGATGCATGATACTACAATAGTTAATTAAATTGACGGTTTGTTAAGGAGACCCGACCATAGGAGAATTAATGAATTGCCGGATTAGGTGTAATAACTTGCATCGACCATAATGAGGTTAGGCAGTCTAATAATCTCGAGTTAGTAATCAATGCAAATCTTAAGATTAACTTATTAAACTCACGACTTAATAATTAATCTACAAAGGTTTAGGATTACTTGCAACGACCCATATTGAGGTAATCACATTAGATAACTCGGGTACAGTAGTAAGACGATTCGAATTCATAATTGCCTTAGATCCGTTTGCAAACTGAACTTTCGAACATTGTTCCCCTTAATTAATCATACGTACTTCATTAGAGATCTTAGTTAATTATTTTCCATTCTTGTTTTAATTATTCTTTAAACAAACTTATATGAATTGAATGGACACATAGGACTAATTCCCTGAACCTTAAAGATTGTCATAATTGGTAGAAACTAACCAGTCGTCACCAACGTTCCCGTGGATACGATATTTATAAATTTAAAATCGTGGTACTCTCGTGTTACTATCTGCATGCGATAGGTACTCTGCCTTAGTTGTGTTTGATTATGTGACACTGTTTTGTGAGATTGTTTGCTTTATATGATACTATATTTTTACTCACTCAAAACACACACCATCAAGTCCTGCCGTCGAAGTAGTGACAACCAGACGACAACTTTTCTTTTCCCTCTTCTCAAGTCTATTATTTTTCATTCTTTATTTATTCTATCTCTGTCTCATGTGATTCTTTCATTATTAATGATAAAATTAGAGTTATTATTAATTTCTTGGGAAGGATCCTGATGTGTTATTTGAGTTATATATAATATTAATATAAATAATAAAAATAATATAAATAATCGAATACATAATACTAAAAATAATAAGAATCTTCAATATTAAAATAAGTTTGTCACTAATAAAATAACTCAATTAGGCAGAGCACCTATCAAAATAGTTTAGTAAATAAGGTGATATTTAGATTTTAAATTTATAAAAATCGTTCTTCCCTAAGACTTCTATTAAATTCTAGTGTGGAAAATATAATCAAACTAATTATGAATATGATTTGTGAATAAGGATCATTCAACAAGTAAATCAACCAATATCAAGAATGATAAGATTGATTTCTAAATCCTAGAAAGCAAACTAAAAGCAAGCAAAGTAAAATCATGGATGAGAGAATATTGAATATGTGAAGAACTCACTAAACACATTAGAGAGAGTGGAGGATACACTTCACAACAAAATCAAGTATCATGATTCAACTATTACAATTTCACCGAATCCGAGTCTAAAGATGAACTTCCTCAATACGTGTCGTTGAAAGAAATTCATACGTGAAGAACAACTCGAATATATTAGTAAGATCAAATCCCTACTAATCATCCAAAGTCCGGTACATCAATAGGAAGACAATCCAACTAACCTAGCACTAATCGTATATCCAAGGTCCGGCTTAACAATTAGTGTTAACCCGAACCACAAGATCGAATTAGGGCTCAACTCAAGATAAACAATCAAATCAAAA
>JAHSUH010000364.1:200000-277337 GCA_025388415.1 Cynanchum wilfordii | reverse complement strand
TTATTTCATTTATAATTATTTATTTATTTATTTATTTCAACAAAACATGTTAGCAAAGCATAACATTCTGCGAAGAATATTCCTTTTTTTTTTTCCTTTTTTGGGAAAAGAAAAAGGAAAACTTTAGCATAAAACTTTGGCCAATTATATTAACTAATTACAAGCATTTTTATATTAAAAATAGTACTAATTAATTGATTCGCTCAGAAGTAAAAGTCATTTCCACTACAGATGAATTTAGTGGTGGGAAATGGAAAATAATTAAATTTAATTTTTTTTTTCTCTATAACTTTTAATAATCCACAAATCACTAATTATTATTATTAAATAATTAATTTTTTTTAAAAAAAAAATCATAACTTCTATCATGTCTCGAACGCATGACCTCTCATGTCATAAGTGAGGATACTAACAACTAAGTTGACTATTAACTAATTAATTGATTCGCTCAAAAGTAAAAGTCATTTCCACTACAGATGAATTTAGTGGTGGGAAATGGAAAATAATTAAATTTATTTTTTTTTCTCTATAATTTTTAATAATTCACAACTCACTAATTATTATTATTAAAAGTCATGTTAATGGTTTGATAACTAAGACTACTATGAGACTACAAAAAAAAAAAAAAAAAAAAAAAAAACACTAAGACTACTATGAGTAATTAGTGAATTTAGTCTCAAACAAATTTATGTTTGACAAGTTTAGTCATAAAATATTTTTTTTTTTTAAATTTTAAAGTTTCAAACTTTTTTACCTAATACAATTAATTTACTTTTTCACAAATTTCATCATTTTTTTTTTAAATTTAAAGACTTGTGTGATTTTAGTCCATTAAAGAAAGAATAATTAAGTCAATTTACATTAAATATTACAAAATTAGAGTAAAAAAGTTACAACAATCATTCACAAAATATTTTTTGAATAGGTAAAAATATATATAAAAAAATATATTTTATGCAAAATGACTTGATTACCCTTTTTATTTTATTCAATAAACTACATAAATTGTTAAATTTAAAAAAAATTTAACGAAATTTGTGAAAAAAATACTTTAGTTTTCTTAAGTAAAAATGTTTTAGACTTTAAAATTCAAAAAATATTTTTAGGACGAAACTTCCAAAACATAAATTTATTTGGATCAAATTCAACCATTTATATATATATATATATATATATATATATATATAATAAAAATGTTATCTCTCCAATTTGATAATAATATTTATTGCAAGTATTCCGAGGTTTGTTAGATCCTAAAGGCTGAAGTCCAACCACTTTTTTTTTTTTTTTTTTTGAAAGTCCAATCACTTTATTGAGTACAAAATAGATAATCTAATTGGTCGCTTTATCCCTATCTTGTTCCCTAAGTGGTCAATAATGCACGAATTAGAAACTAATTTGATTTGTAATTTTTTTTTTAATAAAATATAGTTATAGACACTAAAAATTTATTTATATATTTTTATATATATATAATTAAATTTAATTATATATTTAAATATATATTAAAGATATTAAAAAATTTTGTTACTTGGATGAGTGACACATGACAAACTAATAATCATTGATTGTCACCCTCTTCATTTATAAATAGAGACCAAGAGAAATATTCAAGTGAGGAAAAATCAGAAGAGCTGAAATAAGTGGTGGATCGGAGAGAAAAAAATAAACTCCAACAAATCCATTGGATCGAGATCAAACCCAAAAAAGCCCTCGGATCCACGACAAAAAGAATTGGCAGAGATATACAAAGATTCGAGCTCAACATCAAATATATTATTATCTTGTCAACTTTATATTTTTTATTATTATTTTGCATATATAATCGAAAAAATTTATTGTTCACAATAGTATTTGACAAAAAACTATTGTTATCATTATTATTCATTTGTTTTATTAATTAATTCTTACCTTTCCAAAACAAGAATTTTGATTGTTTGAAATGCGTTGTGCCTAATTGTGCAATAGTTGGACTAAACTTGTAATACTAATAAGGTTTTGGTAAACTATCGATGGACTACTTTTGTCAACAAACTGACACTTCAACAATTAAATTAATTTTAAAAAATCTTAAAATTATTTGGCTGTCGCTGGGAATTTAACCCGCGACAGCAAGCTTTGCTGTCAGGTAACTTACTACTAGACCATAATGATTTATATTAACTTACCACTAGATCATATATATTCTTTTTCATCTTTATTCTTAGAGGGACAAACATATGTTGGCCAACTACATTTTCATATTCAACAAATAATTAGAATATAAGAAAACAATGTTGTAATCTATTATTGTGACTTTTATTATTTATGTCATATTTCAATTATGTGTTATGATCTTTCTCGTAAATTCTTTATAAATTAATCAATGTACATATCGAATTACTAAAAAACTAATTAGGATATAAGACAATAAGGTGCTTTAAACAAGAATTAGACGAGCCAATAAATCAAACTTTTAACTTGACATAATAGGAAAATACATTATGAATGCTACATTCTTTGTGAGCATCATGTGACAGGTGAAATAAGGGTTTTCCCTAAATAAAAGCTAAAACGAATGGTTTGTAGGGAAACCCTATACTCTCGAATCCATTCG
Organism: Cynanchum wilfordii; assembly: GCA_025388415.1. Taxonomy (NCBI): domain Eukaryota; kingdom Viridiplantae; phylum Streptophyta; class Magnoliopsida; order Gentianales; family Apocynaceae; genus Cynanchum; species Cynanchum wilfordii. The sequence continues at coordinate 274,741 of JAHSUH010000364.1, read as the reverse complement.
ACTCATGCAATTTCTTTTCCATCAACAAGACCTGCAATTTGTACCTTAATTCCTTTTGTATCTGCTAATTCAGTTAATTCAATAACTTTTTTTATTGCTTTTTGAAATGAAACTCTATTCTTTAATTGTTTTGCTATAAATACTACAAGGATTTCAGGGTTCCCATAAGGTTTGATAATTCTTTTTATAGCAATATTAAGTTTTCGATTCATACAATTAAACTCTTTTTTAGAGTCATTTTTAATTCTTAGACCCCTCGCGAATCGACTTTCTAGTAATAATTTTGGGAATCCCATAAAAATTATGATTAATTTAAATCAAATTTAAATTAATTAAAATAGTAATTCAAATATTGAATGATGTAACGAAAAAGAAAGAATAAACCCTAAATTTATATATTGTAAGCCAGAATCTATACAATTTTATACTTCAAATAATTATTTTAGTATTCATATTTAGTATGTCAATTTTGAATTAGGACAATTGGTTTATTTATTATGGTGATTCAAAATTCATTATTAGGATCTTAAATAAGGTAATATTTAAATAAAATATCTTCTTAAGTATCATTCATTAGAAATAAAATATAAATATAAATAGCTATGCATACTTTTTTGTTTTCCAAAGCCACTCAAGTTCTCAAAAAGTAAGTGGGGCTTTTAGGAAAGGAGCTAAACAAATGGGGATCCACTTTGCATTCTTAACTACGATTATTGGATAAACGAACCAAAGATTTTATTTATTTTTTATTTTTTTAATTTTATAATAATAGGACTCAAAGATTCTGACTGGTTGGTGGTTTCTGCCTCTCTTCCACTTTTGTTTTATTTATTTATTTATTATTATTATTATTTTTGATAAGTTAATATTTTCATCCAGCAGTTAAAAAATTTACGTTAATTTGTATCAATCTTGAAAGTTATAAATTTGAGGACATAAAAAAAGTTAGAATGCCTCAAATTTCAAAATAATAATAATATTTTCGTCCAACTAATTTACTAATTTAACATGATTTTCAAGATTATATTATATAGTTCAAACTATAACGCAAGTCAAATTCAAGACAAATCAAGTAAAAAAGCGTAAATAAGATGAGTGAAATGCACTTAAAATGTGTTAGAACTAACAATAATATTGAGATTCGTCAATAAAACAAGGTTAACTAAATTACTTCATTATTTCCAAAATGGTTAAATTTTTTATTCAATTGCAAAAATTGAAACTCTTTTTTTTTTTCTTTTAAAACATTATTTAAATTTTACGACTAAGACTAATCTAACAATTTTATATATAGAATAAAATGTTAAAAAATGATTTTAATTTTCTAACTAAAAAATACATTAATTTTAATATATATATATATATATATATATATATATGTTAAAAATGTAAAATCTTATTAAATAAACAAGTAAATAATCATAATAATAAATAAATACCGTTATCTAAGAAGATTCAAGATGAAAACCTGAAGATGCCAATGTGAAAACATTGTATTAAACAAGAAAGGGTCAAAAGCCAGTAATACTAATATTCTTATTATAATTTGTGGACAAAAGAATGTGAGAAGCAACAATATATATATAAACCCACACACACATACACACACATATATATATATATATACCAGGGAGAATATATAACATTAGAATAGTTAGTGGACCACAATCTAAATTTACATATTTTATCCAATATATATATATATATATATATATATATATTGTATATTGTATAAAGTTCTTCGTATCCAACCCGGTAGCTTGGGAAGTTGATGTGCGAACTTTTAATGCTTCTTCTAGGGCAGATGATTGATGTTTCGAATCCTCAAGCGTCATGTTAAAAAGCTCTGGGTCATGCCCTCACATTCGAATAAGAGTTAAACTCTACGAGCGCTCCGCAGACCGAGTCCAGATTAGTCTCACCGAGCGCCAATTAGGGTATTAAAAAAAAAAAAAAAAAAAAAATTCTTCGTATCCTATTTGGAGTGCATTGAACCTAGTCAGTCCCTATATAAATCAACCAGTGAATATAAATACTTTCTTAATTAAGTAAGTAAGAATACTATATATTTATATATAAGTACTTTCTTAATTGAGTAAGTTTGAATACTATATATTTATATATAAGTACTATTCTTAGTAGTGCTATTATTGGTCCACCGTGCAGGTTGGTTTACATTTCACGTAATGTGTGTGTATGTGAGATTATAAATTTAAGTTAAAATTTTAAAAATTAAGAAATAAAAAAAAAAATAAACCCCTAATTGGATTAAGGATATGTGAATAACAATAATTAATTAACTACTAAATAATCATTTTTTTAAAAATTTATGATAGAATCATCTTATTTTAACTTTTTCATTGAATTCAATATATCTTAGAAATATATTTATTCAACCTCGAGTGCATTTACCACTAGCATGGTGGTTGGGTAGTGAAGTACATCAAGCTCCACATTGAACACCCAAAGTTCGAACTTCATTAAGGACGTAGAATTTTGCCAATTATTTGAGAGTATTATGGGTTGACGGTGGTCGACCTATAATTCTTGGTTCTGTAGGCTTGAGCCTTATCCCCTCGTGTGCTTTGGTGGGGTTAGAGTAATCAAGTTGGGCTTAGTCTCAGCGAGCTGTGACTCTTATACAAAGCAAACGAAACATTCCTTAACAGTTGGGTTCAAGTATTATACATGACCCGACCTTTTTATTTACCCAAAAAAAAAAGAAAAAAAAAGGAAAGTGTATTGAACACGGGTCTCATGGTTATCTACTCACTTTAGTATATTAATCTTATTTTTATTTTCTCCATATTAGAATTTTCTTATTAATGATGAAAAATTTTATTGTGATACTTTATCTTACACTTATATATTTATTATTAACTCAAAATATTTTTATTGGTACAATACCACTTAATTAATTATAAATACTGTCAATTTGTAAAATTCAACTCATAACTTTAAGTTTAAGTGGAATTACAATTAAATATCTTCTTCTCTTTTTCTTATAAATAATCTTAAATGATTTTTAATTATTCTATAATAATAATAATAATTCGTAAATACTAATATATATTATCAGAAAATTTTAAATGACTGACAAATTTTTTAAAGAAAAAAGAAAAACGGAAAGAGTACCGGATCCATTGGAGCCTCATGAAAGTATTAGAAAATCATATCTCATTCTTGAAGTGCGTAGCTACCAGCAATTACCGGTACCGGCTTTGAGAAGTGTGTGGGAAACCGATGGCAGCCAAGCATATTCAATCGAGGAGGTTTTAAAGAAATAGTACTTATCACCAATAATTATATTTGCAAAAATTTGGATCACTTTATGTTATTTAGGGTTGAGCTCAAAATTTCAATTTCAACTCCAATTTAATTCAATTTAATAATATTATCATCTGAATACTAGATATGACCTCAAAGTAACAGGGTCAAGGTCAGCCAATGACACAATGAGGGATAAGCTTTATCGTCGAGAGGGAAATAGCCCGAATCACCGGTTAAGGCCCCTAAATGACCGCTCGGTGATAAAGGAGGTAGGGAGACAGCCAGGAGGTTTGCTTAGAAACAGTCACCCTTGAAAGAGTGTGTAATAGCTCACCGATCGAACGCTATTGCGCCGAAGATGAACGAGGCTAAGCGATCTGCCGAAGCCGTGGGATGTTAAAATACATCATCTTTCAATTTAATTATTTAATTCAAATTTAAAATTTTTTAATTTGTCTACTTAATATTAATAATAAAATTAAAATTTTACTGTTTATAACTTAAGTATATTATATATTAATTATTTATCAAATAATATTTATATATAAAAATTATGTGTGATTTTTTTTTTAATTAATAGTATTTTTTATAATTTGGGAATTTGGGAATTAAAATCTGATACATGATTCAACTCTTTAAACTTAAACTTGACAATTTACTCTAATCCAAACCCATAAACCTTCAACCCTAACCTATTAATACGGTGTTAAATTTTTGTGTTAAATATAATATTGTCTCTAATGTTATATTATTATTTCACATTATATATATATATATATATATATATATATATATATATATATCATTTTGGTATTGTTATCTTATGACAATGTGCAAATATATATAAGTTATAAAATATTAATTTAGAATTAGTAAGAAAATAATATTAATAACAAATATACATTTAATTTTATAATATGAAAATGTAAGATAAATACATCAATATGAAATGCATTTATTAATCACATTATTTTAAAATTAAATTAAATTTTATATGGCTTAAAAAATTAAATTTTATATAAGAGACATAATATTTTAATTTATTATACACAAATCTTATAGATTTCAAACCTACTTTTAAAAATAAAATTAAGATATTGTCGCATTGCCGGTCCCCACTCTCCCTGACTTTCATAAGAGGAATAGTACAGAACTTAGCCGCAAAGTCAAACTTCAAATCTCCAAAAGAGACTTGCAATATTCTTTTTATGGAATGAATTACCCAAAATAATCAAATAGGTTACTGAATTGACCCCCAATAATTTTTTTTTTTATATCATCTTGTATCTTTAAATTCGTTTGAGTTGCGTTCGTAAAGTCTAATTTTCATCGCTGATTGTAGTGACTAAACCCCTCGCCCACTGTCAGCGCACTAAGCGGTAGGAGACTGACCAAAGAGTTTTTTCCATTTACAAGAGTTGAGATTCGAACTCCCAAATACTTACTTAAGAGACGAAACGTTGAACTACTACGTTAACCCACTTGGTTCATTAAGAATTATATAACTAGCTTCAAACCATTTTGCTCAAGTTCAAAAAACCTAAACACCATTGAAATATTTTGTAGTCTAACTCCTTGACCCCTTTTTTGGACAAATTCAGGATTCCTACATTTGAAAAGTATAATGGCACCACTAATTAGACTCACATCTCAAGTACTACAATATTATTATGGTCATGTATGGTGCTAATTGCATCTTCACTAGACAAGCCCTCAATTGGCTCGTAATCATTCAACCAAATTCCACTTCAACCTCCTCTCCAAGTCAAGGGAGAGCTTTTAGATCCGCTTAAAGCTTTTTTTTGGCCGAAAATTAGCTTTTTTTATCCTTTTTATCCTTTTTTTTTAAAAAAAAATTTCTCTTTTTTTTTTGATAAACAGTATTCATTGAAGAAGAAAACGGTACAACGAAAGTAGAAAAGCAAAGAAAGCAGAACAAACAGAAAGAAAACTAATCCTTCAAATCAACCTCCTTAACAGACAGGGGGAGGGAATCATGGGGGACTAGACCAAAAACAGTGGACTCCTTAGCCCACTTAGCCAAGTTGTGGTCACATCTATTACATGTTCCGGGACAAAAATTAAGAAACCAGAGGCGATGCGCAGACAAAAACCGACGTCCAATGGAGATTGACTGGAAAGATCTCCAATCTTCAAACTTTTCAATACCCTGCAATGCTAGAATAACATTAGCAGCATCGCCCTAAAAAATGGCTTTCTCAATATTACGGTCTTTGACAATCTTGAATGCTTGGATCACAACTTCAGTCTTAGCTCCAAAAGGATTTTCGGACTTGGAGCTGCTCGTCCAAGCACCCATAATGATCCCGGCGACATCCCTCAACACTATTCCAGTATATGTTTGGCCATCCTTAAAAGCGGCATCAAAATTGTTTTTTTTTCTCTTTATTCTTAGTGCTTGTTTTGTTCTAATGTATACATTTCTTATTCTTTAATTTCTTGCTACCTTTCACTTCTCAAATGCATTATTTTCTATTCATATCTATATATCGGTTCTTTTTTCTTCTTTAGAAAAAAATTCATCAAATCCGATCGTTTAGATTTGGACCCTTTATTCGACTTTTGTCTTCTTTCTAGAGATCTTATAAAATTTTTGATATGTCTAGGATAGATTAAGTTGCTACCGAAGGAAGAACGGAAATAGAACCAACAAATTATCAAATTTATACCAAATTTAAAACTTAACCAATTTGTAAAATTGTTGCAATTTAAGCAATCATTTTTGTACCATATATACACTTTATTCTAGTAATAAGCTTCTATAGATACAATATAATAATTATTAAATTTGTATGTACCTTATATATATATATATAGTATTACAAATTTTCTGATGACATGAGTTTGTAAATTATGTTGAACTTTTTAAGTTTTATAGTCTTTTTATTTTCTTCATTTTTTACTTTATTATTATTATTATTATTTTTAATCTTTATAATGACATTTTCTACAGTTTTGTTTAACTCTTAAGTTTTTCTTGTCCTTTGTTTTATTTTCTTAAATTTATTTACCTTTTATAGCTTTATGATTTATTATATTTCTCATTTTACTAATTTATATTATCTATACTTTTAATTTTTCAATTTCTTCTCTATGTCAATTTATATTATTTATTTTTATTATTTTAACTTTTCATTTAAAATTTTTATTTATATTCTTTATTTAGAAACAAAATATTATATCACTAATATATATATTAAACTCGGAAACAAAGTCTATCACTAATATATATATATATATATATATATAATATATATATATATATATATAACTAAGGAATTGAAAGAAATATCAATCCCCGAGGTACACCCAACTAGTCCAGCAGTCTCGGTCAACAGTCAAATACTACTATTATGAATATCATTTCCTAATATAGTCCACATTGACAAATATTACCTCCTACAATAATGGTAGTATTACTATTAATATTAAATTTCACACACCATGCATACTCCATTTAGAATATACATAAACGACTTTATTAATAAAAAATAAAAAATAATAAAGTAATAAAGCAGATAAAGACACAGAAATCAAGCGAATTGAAAAAAAAAAACTATTCATTCTCTTTTATTTATTTATTTTTATAATTAAATTAGAAAAATACCGGATAATCTACATATCATGAGCCGGATACAGTGGAGCACAAGAGGACTCTTGAAGCCACATCATAAGTGGATTTCACACATTTACAACCTCCGGACAATTGCTGACTGGAATTCTTTATCTTTTATTTATATATCTCATAGTAGAAAATTTTCATTTTTTTTCCTTAAATAAGTTAAAATACTATATAATTTAAAGGTTCCAAATTCTGTATTTTTTTTTATTTGTAATTAATTAATTATTTTAAAACTAGCTTAAAAAAATTAATTTATCTAAATATTTTAATTAGAATGAAACAAGTCAAAGAAAATAAAAAAGACTCACTTGGCTAATAGATTATTATTATTATTATTATGAAATTAAGCAACATGATATATATTATTTGTTTATCAATGAAATTAATATTTATTTAATGATTTTTTTTTTTGGAATTTAGGACAAATAATAAAGATTAAAAGAATCATAAAATTTTTTCATCATATGACTGTAATAACTTCCATAAGAATTAATTATTTTTTCATAATCTAAAATTTAAATGAATATTTTATTCATTATAAACTAATCATTTTTTCCGAAATATTTATAAAATAACACAACAGTGAAAATATAAACTAAAAGTAAAAATGTTAATATCTCATAATACTATAAAAATTAAAAACACACCAATATTTATTATTTATATATTTACAATACAAAAGAAAAAGAATAATGAAAAATGAAATAGATATAAAAGAGAGAATTTTATTTCGATTATTCAATAATTATAAAGATTTTTATTTTTTTATATCAAACTAATGATTTCGTAATTTATAAATGAATGTATTATTAATTGAGTTAAATCTTAATTTATAATTAATATTCATTAATTATTTTTAAAATATATATACTTTTTAAAAAGTGATTTTTTTTTGGTGATGTAGCATCCAATCTCCAATCACCTTAGTCTCGATCTTCAAAATTTTCGTCTCGTAAAAAACAAAGCCAAGAGGGGGGATCAGGTCCGGTAAAGCTCCTCCGATGCTTAAGTCAGAAATAAAAACTAGAGGAAAAGCTAAAAGACTAGAGTTTTTAGAGAAGAATTCCATCCTTGTCCCGTTATTTGACTTTGTATTTATAATGATATATGATTTTCCAATCGGAATAGATTTGATTGATTAAGAAATTTATATATATTTATTGTTAAATAAATATTATGATATATATAAATATAAAAGATAGATATAACAATAAATATTATGATATATATAAATATAAAAGATAAATATTAAGATATATTGATTAACTATTACCTTAAAAAAAAATATTAGATATAAAAATTATACTAAATTATGATATTTATCAATCCGTTTTCAAATGACGATATACCATAACTGGGCGAAGGCCTCCCAAGTTCCAACAAGGAATTTGCATAATATAAAAGTAATAAAAAAAAAAAAAAAAAAAAAAAGAAGAAGAATTCATCATTTAAAAAAAAAATTATTTTATTTGTTTATTTGTTTTCCAATTTGAAGGCCTCCCAAGTTGCCCTTTCCTATATCCTCCGCTAACGTACGCATGAGATTGGGAACGCAATAAAAAAACAGACATAGCTTACGTGTCAATCTCTCGACACTATTGAAGCTAACGTGTACAATAAAGCACACAGGTGCGCAGTGAACTCCCATGCGCAATTTAGCCTCACTTCTCTTTACTTTTCATTTTCCCACCGATTTTGCTTCTCTTTCCACCCGCGCTTAAAATACTAAACTAAACTAAAACTATTTTCCTTCCTTCTCTCTTCAGTTTTCCTTGCATCACCGCCCCTCACACCTCCTCTTCACTTTCTCTCTCTTTCGTTTCTTCTTATATAGATAAGTATTGGCTGTATCTATAACAGCATCTATATATACAACAATATTATTTATATACAGAGCATTTTGTGACGTATAAGATTTTTCTTTTTTTGGATTTTTGATCTTCCGATCTGCAAGCGGTTTTTCTTGCAGCTGTGGATTCATTTCGTGTTTAATTAATGCTTATAAAACTTTGAAGTTGCAGGTTGCAGGTTATGAGTTTTTTAATTTCATTTTTCAAGTGTATTGAGAATTGAGATTTGAAGAATCTCGAGATCGTTTATTTTGGCCGGGAACGTAAACTGGCTGGTGGAGTTTGAAGAGCTGCTGCAGAAAACGTGTTTGTTATTTTTTTTTGCATATAAATCTGCGGTTGAGGGGCTGTGGCGATAGCAGAAGGAAAGTTTTAACGGTTGCATTGTGACTGTTGTTCAGAGAGATTGGTTTCGTTAAGGCGGAATTGCAGTGATATTTAATTGCAGTTTTTGATGAATTGATTTCGGTGAAGTGGAGTAGAAACGAATCAACTTAATTTTCTGTTCATCGTCGTCGATGAGTCGTGGAAACTTTTTGTGCAGACTGTACGGGCTATCAGATTTTGAAAGTTGTCTTTCTCAACGAGGTTGCAACTTGCAAGTGGTTTAGTCTTTGATAGCGAAAGGGAGAAAAGGTGTTGATAATTAGATAATAAAGAGCGTGAAGGGGAGAAAGGAGAGAAAGGAAGCGTCAAGCGTGCGGGTACGATTTTTTGTTGGTGTATTGAGTTAGACCAACTTTTGCTTTAGAGTTTGATCACGCGAAGCCCGTGAAAATGCCGCATCGAACAACTTACTTCTTTCCACGGCAATTTCCTGACCGCGGATTCGATGCATCTTCTTCTTCGAAGTTTCTCTCAGATCACGAGAAGAAAATCACCGCCAACAAGGATGTTAGGAATGGCAGCGAAACCACAAAGTCTTCAAAAGAGACAGGTCCAGCTACAGGTAACTTTTATGATGACAAGGACTCCAACGTTCCATATTCAACTGTATCTGAGAAAAACTATGGAATCACGGGGGACAAGATTCATGGAAAGCAATTGGCAGATTTTGTAAGCTGGTTGGCTGACAAAAAAAAGAAAGAAACTAAGTCAAAAAATAATCACGTGAAGATCAAGTTAGAAGATGAGGAAGATGAAGATGAAACTGAGCACCTGCTTCCTCCGCCACCTGAGGCGGTGCCACCAGTGATTGTGGAGGTCGACCACCACGTGCCTGTGCGGAAGAAGCCGAAGGATCAGGTCGCCATTGACCGCCAGGTTTCATTAGGTGCCGAGAGTAATTACAGTGGCGGTGGGAAGGAGACCTATAGTCGGGGCCTGGAGAGACGCACAACTTTGACGGGCCTTGAGAGGCATACCTCTTTGCAGAGGCTATCGAGTTTGGGGAGCACTAGCTATGCCGGGAGCTTGTTTTCTGGCGGGACGACGACTTACGATGGGAATTGGACCATTAGTACTGGTGTTAAAAATTTCCCGACGAGGGAAGTGGAAGAGATGGAGGTCGACGAGGAAAGGACCAGCCGAGACTCACTGGTCCAGAAGTCGAAGGAAAGCTATTATTTGCAAATCACTCTTGCCAAGCGACTCACCGAACAAGCCACTCTGGGCAGTGAACCAGTGCTTCTGCAGGAGTGTAGAACTGCTCTATCTTCTGATCCCCAGACCATCTCCTACCGACTCTGGGTAATAACTCTTCTCAATTTCCATTCTTTTTTCCTTTTTGTATTTTTTTTTTAAATCGCTGGAGGCACATTATGGCCTAGAAAAAAAAAATGGTCGGGTTCATGAAAATTAAGGTTCAATGGAGCTTGCTGCTGACATCAGCTTTGGCTACGCCGTGAATGATTTCAAAGTGATGCATTTTAAGAAGCCTTCATAAGTTTGAACTCTTGTATTCCAGGCCATTGGTCGTTCTTTCTTCAATCTATTCAATAGCATTAGAAGTTCAATTCAACAATTTATCTTTGAAGTTTCAAGCTTGTCCTCCGGTTTTTGTTCAAAAATGACAATAGTATTCGGTGGAATCCTCAACATGTTTAGTTGTTAAGTTTTGAAGTGTTTAGATGGTCACCTGCACACCAGTGGGCAGAACACAAATTGCCCAAACATGTGGACAATCAAAGGCAGAGTTGAACCCAGACACTGTCATTCTGATACCATATGAAATTTGTAATTCTAATCTAAGTTGGAACTAATGCAACTAAGATTAGAATTGCAAATTCGATAGTGTTCTCTAGATTGCAGCTTTTTCCTATCTAAAATTGTTTAATACAAGGATCCTTGATGTTGTGAGTTTCCTAGTCAATGAATCAATTTCACAACTCCTAGTCTTTCTTGGGACAAATTCTTCTTCCTTCCTGTAACCTTTCCAATTTGAACTTGTTTTCATTCTTATACTGTGGGTCTTCTCCCAGGTCAATGGAAGCTTGTCATATACTGACAAGATATCAGATGGGTTTTACAATATATTGGGAATGAATCCATATCTTTGGGTCATGTGCAATGAACTTGAAGAAGGTAGAAGAATACCTTCTTTGATGGCACTTAGGGATGTTGATCCCAATGATACATCAATGGAGGTGGTTCTCATTGATAGGCGTGGTGACTCTCGGCTCAGGGAGTTAGAAGATAAAGCTCAAGAAATATATTTTGCTGCCGAAAATACTTTGACTTTAGCAGAGGAACTTGGCAAACTTGTTGCTGTCTATATGGGGTAGGTTTCTAGTTTCATCTTAGTATGCAATCTTGTTACTGTCAGTCATCATGTACCTATTGTGAGACGATTGAGTTTGTCAAAATTTAAGGGGCACTTTCCCGGGGAGCAAGGTGATCTTCAAACACGCTGGGCGTATGTCAGTGAGAGGTTAAAGGATTTGCAGAAGTGCATTGTCTTGCCAATTGGTAATCTATCCATGGGACTCTGTAGGCATCGAGCTATTCTATTCAAGGTGATTCTCGTCATCTTTTATTGTACAAGACAATTGAATGTTGTTTCTTCTTGCCATTTCCTTCTTGCAAAATCCAATCTATATATAGCGTACATACATCTCTACAGGTTTTAAGTTCTATGAGTTAGCTATCCTGTGTGTGGCACTGTTATTGCATTCATTTGGCTTGGAGAGCTGATAAGCATAGGGAAATTCTTGACGTGTGTTATTCCGTTTGTGCAGAAGTTGGCCGATTATGTTGGTTTGCCGTGTAGGATAGCTCGAGGGTGCAGATATTGTGCTGCAGATCACAGATCATCTTGTCTCGTAAAAATTGAGGACGATAGAAAGTTGTCAAGGTAGATAATAGATCTGTATTTTCTTTTGAAATTTAAGAGAAGCTTGTTTTTTTTTTTTTTTTTTTTCTTTTTTGGTGACTTTTTGCTGTAGTTTTCTTTTATTGCAAGTTCTCATGCTAAGAACCATCTTTTATTTGGGAAGTTCAAAACATATTTCATGTTTATAAATGTGATGCTCTTTGTTGTGACAAACGTTTAGTGGTTGGAACTTTTGCCTTCTCTTTTTATTTTTTGGAGGATTCATTTACTATCTATTGATGTTTTTTTCCAGTTGGTTTTATTTTTTTTATTTTTCTTCTTCCTCTTACCTTTTTTTTTTTTTTTTTTTAATTCTTGTACAAATTATGTATTTTCATTCTTAATTTTTTCCATATGCAAAACAGCACTTCCATTATCTTTCACTTGATATTTTGACTTTTGAAGTTTGTAATTTGAATCTTATTTGGAACCCGAGTTACACTGTGTGCCCCATTATACCATGATGAAATCTCATAAAACATGCATTGAAGGAGGAGCACGTCTCAGATTTTTCAGCTGGTATTATTATGCATTATTGAAAGTTCTATAAATTTCTGATCAGGGAATTCGTAGTTGATCTGGTGGGTGAACCAGGAAATGTGCATGGTGCTGATTCCTCAATAAATGAAGGCGTTCTTTCCTCAGTCCCTTCACCTTTTCAGATATCTCATCTTAAAGAATATCAACAACCTCATATGATTTATGATGTTTGTGGTCAAAGGCAAGCTTCGTGTATTCGTCCTGAATCTCTTCGTTATTCAGGTATCTTGATTGCCATTCATCTAATTTTGTCATTCAAATTTGAGGGAGAGGTCAAAGGTTTCAGTATAAATCACTTGATATATTGGATATATACTGTGAGAGAAGTAACAATATATGGTGAAAAATCTTTGTTGTGGCTTCTCTTTGTTGCTAACTGAATGATGGTTTTTCAAGTCAAATTTTCTGCACTATTGGGATTATGGTGTTTGCAGTTCTGGTTTAGTTGCAGAAAGCTGCCACACAAAAAAAAAAAAAAAAAAAAAAAAAAAACACAACACTATTATGATTGTGATCAAATAAATGCTGGGAACTTTGTTCAAATTCCTCACTTGGTGTAGTTAAATGGTTTTGCATGGTTTGAGGAAGCCTCTTGTTAAGTATTTACTCGCTACTTTTTTCAATGTTTGTTCTCCTTATAGATTCTGGCTAAATCTAGTGTGTTAAACAAGCCCTGATAGAGGGCTGGTAAGAAAAATCTGATTATGTTTGTATTATCTCCTCATGGTAAATATTGAGTCTGAAGCATTAGTCTTGGATCTCCTTGCAGCTGCAGGCAACGAGGAAGAAAATCGTGTACCAGATGATACTGGTATGCAATTGAATACAAAGATTTCCATGTTTTGCCCACCAAGTCAAGTGTCTGGCCCAGCATTACCTGAAGCAATGTCCACTGATCCTGTTGTCACTGATGAAGCTGAAGGGAGAAATATTATCATCAGTCAGGAATATAATGAAGCTGTTATATCTGGAAATTCTATTATAACTGCTGGTGTTGGCAGGCAACATTCAATATTACAGATATCAGCTAAATCGAGCATAGTTGAGGTTGAGGGAAAACGTGAGAGTTGGGGCAAGCATCCTTCTGAAGCTATTCCAAGATACGTGAATATTGAACCGTCACTTGCAATGGATTGGCTTGAAATATCTTGGGATGAGTTGCACATTAAGGAACGTGTTGGCGCTGGTACTTCCTCTACTAGCTAAAAATTCTCTTACTCTTGCATGTTCTGGTTTACACCACTTCAGCGGTAATTCTTGATTTCAAATATTTTCTTTTGTTTCTTACAGGTTCATTTGGTACAGTGCATCGAGCTGAATGGCATGGATCGGTTAGTTTAATTTGCCTATTTATGCACCTCCTTCATAGTTCTAATAGAAGCTACAACTATATGATTATGGGAAATTGATTCACATGTTGGAAATTTTTTTCCTTTGTGGTACGAATCACAATCTGGATATTTTAGGATGATTTGAGTTTCAACTTCTTATTCCTTTCGCCAAGGCTACTTCTTTTATGCAATTAAAGATCGAACACCTAAATGTGATTAATTTGTAATAGAGAGTATACTGTGTTGTTGCATTTCAAATTTTGAATGGTTTGCTGTATAGAAGTATGATGACATCACTTCAACTGGCTCTTCTAGAAGAATTTAACGCTGTCATTCTTGACATATTTTAAGCCTAAATGTTGTTCTGCAGGATGTAGCTGTTAAGGTTCTGAGCGTCCAAGATTTTCAAGATGATCAGATGAAGGAATTCCTGAGGGAGGTATGTTCAAAGATTATATTGACAACCAGCCAATTGATTAAGTTGTTACAACCATTGCTATGTTTAATGATGTGCCTATATATTTTCAATTGACCAATGTATGCAATCTTTGTTTACTTCTTCAGTTGTTTTAGGTATAATAATACAGCTGTTGTGTCTGTGGCCATCTGATATTTTGCATTTATCTCTGTTTATATGTGTTTCTAATCGTAAAAGTTTGGGTGGAACAGAGAAACTGAGTTTCATGTCGAATACCAGATTGCATGGCTATTACAGATATGATTGGAAATGAGTAGTAACAATCACGCTAGGTCTCCACCTAAGATTGCTAATAGCAAAGGCTAGTGGATGAGATTCTCTCGACTTTGCAATGGAGATAATATGTTCTTATCACATGTCAAGCTTGATTGCTCCCATGCTGAGCATTACTATCGTACTTGTTGCATCATCTATCTATTCTTTCTCTGACAAGTTAAATTTTCCTAGTTACTACTATAGGTACTCAATTGTGACACGCTGTGTGTGTTTTCCAGGTCGCAATTATGAAACGTGTTCGTCATCCCAATGTGGTTCTCTTCATGGGAGCTGTTACAAAGCGTCCACATCTATCAATTGTGACAGAATATTTACCAAGGTAACTTTATAAAGTTGAGAAGCAAGAGTTTGTTTGCTCAACGGATGTGCATACTGATGTCTGTCTCTTTTTCTTTACAGAGGAAGTCTGTTCCGCTTGATCCACAGGCCTGCTGCTGGGGAAATTTTGGATCATAGACGAAGACTTCGGATGGCTTTGGATGTGGTTTGTACCGTATCTTGAATATGTATATCTTAGTTCCTCTTGCTTTCAGTTAAGCATCTTGATTTTGATAATTGCAGGCTAAAGGCATCAATTACCTTCACTGTCTGAGTCCTCCTGTAGTTCACTGGGACCTGAAGTCTCCAAATTTGTTGGTTGATAAAAATTGGACTGTGAAGGTAAAAGTAGTGATCAATACCTTTACAGATTATTGTTGCAAAGCTCATACTGACTTTATTTTTTGGTTATGTATTGTTGTTTAGGTATGTGATTTTGGCTTGTCAAGATTTAAAGCCAACACATTTATCCCTTCAAAATCTGTAGCTGGAACAGTAAGTAACACTCTCATACGTCAATTATCACCACAATTTCTTTAGAGCGTTTTTTCATTGTATACAGCTACAGCTATTGAACTTGATTACATTGACCTTAGTCATCCTATGATGAAAACAATTTTTGGGACTGTTACAGTGAAATTTGTACTCTGAAATTATATAATGTTAACCATTTCTAATTTCCTTACCTTGTTGGTTTGTTATGGGTATTGTACTTTTTATATGTTCTGCATTGAAAATAATTTTTTAAAATTCACTTTACATGAGAACATCTCAGGAAAAAGGATTTATGGTGCTGAGTCTGGCTCATTCACTTTGTCCAAGTCTGATTTTAATCAACTGGTTATTCATATTTTTCATTTCACAACTTTGTCATTATTGGGCAATGAAATGTTTTATACTTGATAAAATAGATAGTACTGTCAATGCTTTGCAGGTAGAGTGTGTTAAGAAGATACATTTGACCTCCTCTCTATCAACTTAAGCTTTTATGTACTAACTCCTTTGCTCTTCATTTCAGCCTGAGTGGATGGCCCCTGAATTCCTCCGTGGAGAGCCATCAAATGAGAAGTCTGATGTATATAGTTTTGGAGTGATTCTATGGGAGCTTGCGACTATGCAGCAGCCCTGGACTGGACTTAGCCCTGCTCAGGTTTACTTCCATTATTGAAAACCTACTTTTACTGTTGCTGTATTGTCTTTTCTGAATCTGCTCTTTAAGAATATACGAGACCTTAATGTGAGATTTAGGTGGGAGGTATACTGTCATTTTTTATATTGACCTGTCACTGATCTAAGGAATGTTTCAGGTTGTTGGTGCTGTTGCATTTCAAAACAGAAGGCTTGCAATACCGCCAAATATTTCTCCTGTGCTGGCATCTCTAATGGAGTCATGCTGGGCTGAGTAAGCATTTCTGATTTCAGAATTAGCTCTTTGCTGGTGAACTGAATATTACACAATGTTTGGGGGTTGGGTTATGTTGTTTGATTCCTGTCTTCAACTTGTGATGAAATATGAATATCACATAACCAAGTCTATGCCCAAAATATTCTTTGAATGGAACAGAAGCATAATGAATGTTTCTGTTTCTTTTCATTTTTTTGGGCGGTTCTAGTTAGGAGTATGATTTCACATATGGCAAGCATTTATGGTTTTCGGTTGTGTGGTGGGTATGCCTATCTTTTCCTGAGGGAATGGGGAATTTACCTAATTGAATATGCATCTTACCTATATTTTGATTTAAATATATTAGAAAGGAAATTAAAAATGATATCACTCTGCTAATTTTATTCCTTATAATTTAATGACAGTGATCCTGCACAACGTCCATCTTTTGGTAGCATGGTGGATACTTTAAAGAAATTGTTGAAGTCGCCAATGCAGTTGATCAAGATGGGAGATTCATGATATACATCTCCAAGACACATACATGTTTTAGCACTTTCGTCAAATCAGACAATTATTATATGACAAATTCAGATGCCTAATTCTTGAACTAACCAGAAAGTCGCAGAACCTTTTTGGATTTTTGTCCAAAACTGCAAATATATGTTTCCTTATCTAACTAACTTGCAGAAAGGATGTAAACTGCTGAGCCTGTTACAAAATCCATTTAGCCCCTGTAATATGGCGTGGAATAGCAGGCTTTCATAAAGAAGCCTTTGTTGTTGTAAGCTTCTTTTGCTGATCCTGGCTGGGAACAGAAAAAATGCTATATTTGCCGCTTTGATACGGTTTTTCATTTTATGTGTGCATTTCTGGCTAAGCCAGTAATAGTAGGATGCTTCTGGGCTCCCACTGATGGCAGCAAATAATTATCAATGAAATTCTGTTTGTCAGCATTATATTTATGCATAAAGGGAGATTCTCATGATCTCTTCTTTTCTTAGGTTATCCTTGAATTCTGAAGCACAAGGGACAAGAAAGTATGGAAGTGATTCCCAACTTCCCTAACTTCTTGTTCAAATTGAAAGGCCCATGCAAAAAGGCTCATGAAGGTATCACTAATTTGCATGATTGGCCAGTGTGCTAACTTTATTTACATTATAGCTTATTATTCAGACGAAAAATTGGGTTGTGTTCAAGACAAGACAAGTATATATAGATTGATCTGGTACTGTTTTGCTATCAGCAGAGAGAATTGTTGGATTGCACACATTGGCCCCCTCCCTTTTTTAGTTGGGGATATAGTTGAGATGATTTTTTATTTTTTAAATATTGCTGGCTAAAGTGCATGGTGAGATTATTCATATTTATAATTGTTATTCATTAAATGGTATGGTTCTTATCATTATTAAGTTTCTTTTTTAATTAATTGTACTTTTACAAGGTTCCTCTGGTGTAAATATATATATATATATATATATTCCTATAACGAACTCTTTAAAAGGTTAAAGGTTGATATATGTTATAAGTAGGTAATAATTGACTGCATAAAAGAATTATTTGGATAATTTCTATTGATTAATTTTTTTAAAGATAATTGTTGTTTCTCTCTCTTAAGGGTGGATTCTCCACACTTCTCTCTATTGGAGAATTACTATTGCTAGTTCTGAATCTGGCTATTGAGCTTGTGCTCTGGTTTTGCCCTTGTTTTCTCCCTTTTTCTTGTCGTCTTCTCTTTTTCCTCTTTTTTGATTTTCTCTGTTCCTATTTTCCCTTTTCCTCTTTATTGTGGGTTCATTTACTTCTCTATGGATTCGGACCCTACTCCTCCAAACTTTGAGCTGGATGAAGATCTGCTGGAGCTATCCATAAATGACCCTCTCAGTACCGATTTTAATGAGAAGACTCCGATTGAGTTTGTTGTTTCAGACAAGGTGGTGAACTTTAAGGCTATTAAAGCCATCTTGATTGGTGTTTGGGATTTTGGGTCTAAGATACAAGTGGTGTACCTTGACCGTAACAAAGTTGCTATTACCTTTGAGGATATTCGAGATAAGGATAAAGTGGTTGAAATGAGTCCTCGGGCCATCAAAGGGCACATTCTCATATTAAAACAGTGGTTCCCTACTCTCTCCCTTGAAGAAGTTAATTTTCAATTCAGTCCGTTCTGGTTCAGGTACATAACATTCCTCCGAACCGAATTAATAATGGTAAATGCTACTAGATTTGGGAAGTTTATTGGGCAGTTTATCAAGGTGGATAAAGGGATGAAAGATAATAGACCTAGAAGCTATTTACGGTTACATGCTAATGTTGATATCAACAACTCCCTCAAGACTGGTGTTTTCATTAAAAACGAAGATGGTTCACCTAGATGGCTGACATTTAAGTACGAAAGGCTTTCGGTTTCTTTTTCTTGTGGAAAATTGGGACATGTGACTGCGAGGTGCCAAGCAAATTTGCAAACGCAGATAGGGCCTTTAGATCCAAGGTTGGCCTTTGGGGGATGGATGCGGCCAAATAGTTATCGAAATACTGGAGAGAAGTGGAATGCAGCATCCTCGACAGCTGAATCCCGATCGGAATAGTACCTCAATCAATAACAATGGCAGAACCGGTGAAGTGGGTGGGATGTTGATTTTGGCGGGATGTAATCCTCAACGCCCAAGTGGTGGTTCCGAATCCCGAAAGGACGCAGCTTCCGTTGACTTGACAAACCCTCTTTCACATATCTCTATTATGCCAAAACCTTCCCTAAGGTTATCTAAGCCCAATCTGATAGTTGGGCCCGATTTAATTAGCCCTACTCCTTTGCAGCCGGTTAATACCCCACTACTGAGTCTCTCTCTGGACACTAAGCCCAGTATGATTATAGATAACTCCCATGACCTTGTGCAAAAGGTTGTGACTCCTCATTTGCAACCGGGCTTGAATTTAAATATTCTCTCTGGATCAAATGATGGTCAACTGTGTAGAACGATAGGAGTTAAAAGACATTCTATAATTCCTAATGTTGGAGTCAAGAAAATTCGGTTGAAGGAAGATGGTCTATCCAGTGTTTCTCCTTGTTTGATGAATACTACTGAAGTATGTGAAGATTTCAACACCCAGACGACTCTTGATCACATGGAGGTGGAAAATCGAGCTACGACCGTGTCTAATCAGACTTCCTTATCCGATTCAGCTCTTATCAATTCTAATGTGGTGGTAAGGAGACGTCCGATTCATGTGAAAAGGGAAGCTCGGGCTTTACATAGCAGACATCAATCCTCCTCTCAAACCGAATTTTTTTTTTTCTTTTTTCTTCTTATCTCCGATGGGGTGGGCGGCGGGCGCCCTGCCCCCCCCCTTCCCAATGGGCGATTTTTTGGGAACGGGGGGGGGGGCGCCCTCGGCAGTTCGTGCTCTCGGGACTATTGTAAGTCTCATAAGCCCTCTCGTTGTTTTTATTTCCGAGGTTAAATTATGCTTGTAGAATTAAGTGTCGAATATTGTCTATTTACTTGGTTTTGATGATTTCTTCATGATCCCTTCTATTGGTTGCTCGAGTGGAGTTGTGATGATGTGGAAAACCTTTTTAAATGTCCAAATTATGTCCTTTTCTGGTTTCCATATTTTTGCAATGATTCATAATATGCCTGCCTCTAACTCTTGGTTGTCGACTGGGGTTTATGGACCTACTAACCCTTTAATGAAACCAAATTTCTGGAGTGAGTTAGACAATGTTGGTAATTCTTTTGAGGGGTCTTGGTGTATTGGAGGAGATTTCAATGCGATTATTGAGCGGAAAGAAAAACTTGGAGGACGGGCTTTCTCTCGGGGTGTTTGTAGGTTTCGTCAAAACCGATTAATAATAGGGGTCCGATGGATTCGGGTTTTTTTGGAATCCAGTTTACTTGGAATAACCGAAGGGCGGGCGTGGCCAACATACATGAACGACTTGATAGATATCTTGGAAATGCTGATTGGAGGTTACTATTTCCAGAGGCGTTGGTTACACACCTACCTGCGCTCGGCTCCGATCACAAGCCAATAATGCTTAATCTGCACCCAGCCGCTGTTTTTAGACCTAGACCTTTCCGTTTTGAAGGTATGTGGATTCGGGATCCGTCCGTGGGGTTGGTTATTTCAACCGCTTGGAGGAAGGGATCAAAACAACCTACTCTAGTCCAGATAATGACTAAGATCAAGTATACAAAGGTTGCCTTGAAGGATTGGAATAAGAAGAACTTTGGGCACATCCAAACCCGTATTGTTGATTTAAGGAAGTTAATTGATGATCTGCAACATCTTCCTCAATCCGATCTTGTTCTAATTCAAGAGGATGCGGCCCATAAGGAATTGGATGAAATTCTACCGAGGGAGCAGATTTTATGGAAGGAGAAGGCTAAGGAAAATCGGCTTGATGAGGGTGATGCAAACACAAGATTCTTCCATGTTTCTACAATTTCCCAGAGACGGCATAATCACGTGTCTCATATTTTCCAACGAAGATGGCATTCGAAAAGACTGATTTTGATGAGATTGGTAATGCTTTCGTTGATTTCTATTCTAACTTGTTTACTTCGAACACCATGCTTTCCCCGAGTGATCTTGGAGGCTTATTTCCCCACTATTGATGATGCGACTAATGAATGGATGGTTAGTGTGCCTAATGAAATGGAAGTAAAGAGAGCTATGTTTTCCATGTCGGGTTATAAAAGTCCCGGTCCGCAGATGGTATGAGCCCTACTTTCTTCAAGCATTTTGGGGTACAGTGGGCAATGATGTTGTTTGTGCGGTTCAGATTTTTTCAATGGTGGTGTATAAGTCATGCGGTAAATCATACATTTCTCACACTCATCCCTAAAAGGGTAGGAGCAAACAAGGTGGAGCAGCTCGCGACCTATTGCACTTTGTAATGTTGTTTACAAAGTCATCTAAAAAATACTTGCCTCCCGACTTAGACCTTTTTTGGATCACTTGATATACCCCTCTCAAGCAGCTTTCATTTCGGGAAGATCAATTCAAGATAACGTTATTACCATTCATGAGGTGATGAGCTATCTTAACACTAAAAAAGGAAGGAAGGGCTTCATGGCTATTAAAGTGGATATGGCTAAGGCCTATGATATGGTAGAACGGGATATAATCATTGCAATCATTTCGGCCCATGGTTTCTGTGATAGGTTCAGTCAATTCATCCTCGGATGCTTATCTTCGGTCCATTACTTTGTGTTAGTAAATGGATCCCCTTATGGGTTTTTTCCGGGGCTCACGTGGTATCCGTCAAGGTGACCCGATATCTCCCGCCTTATTCACTATAATGTCGGATCTACTCTCAAGAATCTTGTTGAAGGCTGAAAATGAGGGCCGAATTAACGGTGTTAAAGTATCTAGAACCAACCCCCACAAATTACTCATTTGATGTATGCGGGATGATCTTCTAATCTTCGTAAGCGACCAGAATGAAGCAATTGCAGTTCGGGAGTGCCTTCAAACGTCCCGCACGTGGACAGGGCAGAAAATTAACCCGGACAAATCCGTGATACATTTTAGTCCTAATGTGCCTAGTGTTGCGAAACGTGATTTGTGCAACCTACTTATGATGAAGGAGTGTAATCATAGTGGGAAATACTTGGGGAATCGGTTTTGCAATTTTTCCAAAAAATCCGAGGCTTTCTGTGATATTGTAGACAAACTGGCAGCTAAATTATCGGGTTGGAGGAAGAAACATTTGTCTTTTGCTGGTAGAAATACGCTTATTAAATCAACAACCCTTGCGATTACCTCTTATATTATGCAATCATTTTTACTTCCAACTAGTATTTGTGACCGGATGGATAAATTGTGTAGAAGATTCCTATGGGGGGCCAATGATGATGGTAGTCGTTCCTTGGTTTTAAAATCGTGGGATAATATTTGTACTCCGAAACTAGCCGGAGGGTCGGGGATACGGAGGAGTCGAGACATGAATGTGGCTTTCATTACAAAACTAGGGTGGAAGGTGTGTACGGAGCCTAATCGTACTTGGGTGAAACCGATTCGATCTAAATATTTAAGGGGGAGGAAAGTTTCCGACTTTCAAAGTACGGTCAAGTCTGCGTCTTGGGTTTGGAACGACATTAGGAAGTGTAAAGACTCTTTGGATAGAGGCATTTGCTCTCGAATTGGACAAAACTCTCCGGTCAAGATACGTGATTATCCGTGGATACCGGAATTCCCATTCGATGGTTTAAGCATTCCAGGATGATATTTGTTATGTTAAAGACTTATGCAGGGGGACAATAGAAGGCCGGGATCCGGAGTGGTTCATCCTGTATTTCCTCGAGGGTTTTCTAAAATTATTTTAAGTATTCTCATTAATATTGGTGAACAAGACTCTTATGTTTGGTGCCCCTCCGCGTCAGGGTGCTTCTCGGTACGATCCGCGTATAGAGCAAACAATAAGAGTAGATTTAGTGTGGCTTCGAGACTTGATCGGAAAATCCGGAAACTTTTGTGGAAGTCAAATTTGCATGAGAGACATAAGGTTCTATTGTGGAAACCGCTCAGTGGTGTGATCCCTACCAAAGATCGAATTAAATGCTTTGTTCCGATTACTGATTTATCTTGTTTTTTATGTAATTCGGTGTGGAATCTATTGATCATCCTGCTATTTGATTGTCCTATTACGCTATTTTTGGATGTAGTCCCCTTGGCAGTGCAATTGCTCAATTCTCTTCGGTCGGTTGGATGAAATAGGTGTTTTTATTACTTGGATGAAGATAATTTTTTCCCTATTGATGTGGAGAGTAAACATAGAATGTTACATTTTGGAGTTGTTTTATTTGAATTGCTTTGAATGACTTGAAATAGTATCAGATTGGGGGGTAATTGTCCAAATTGGGAGATATTTGCCAAAAATGTCAACTGTATCAGTGAACAATATTGGGAAGCCGCTAAGAGGAGATTTCACAAACGTAGGGGGGTGTTTACCCCGACGGGCTGGACTCCACCTAATCTTGGTGGTTTGAAATTTAATTTTGATGTGGATTTTGTTGATAATTTTCTTTTGTTTCATGTGGTGCTTCGTAATCATTTCAGTTGTTGAGGGGTAATTAACCGCTACCATTCATGTAATTCCTTTTGTGTTGAAATGGAAGCGGCTATCCAAGCTTTTGATATTGCGAAGGATATGAGATTGACCGAAGCGATTTTTGAAGGTGACGCACCCCGGTTGTGGTGGCTCTGGGGTTGGATCACGATTTTTGATTGGGGCGCTCAGTCCCTTGCTAAAGGGAGGGCTCTTTTGTATTTACATTCGTTTTGGTCGATTAATTTTATTAATCGTAGCTGTAATATGTGTGCCCATAAACTTGCTAGTTGAGCTAAGTTCTCAAATTGCTGTGGATGTAAGTGTTATTCCCCCCGACATTCTGTGTGATCGGGGTGACACTTTTATTTTTTATGAGACTTTTGAGCCGTCTTCTTCATTTACAAAAAAAAAAAAAAATTTTTTTTTAATATAATATTTTAAAAAAATAAGTGGTCCAAATAAGCATACTCCTTCTACCCGTACGGAATGCCCCCAAAGTTGACTCTCCTCCAGGTTTCGCAGGTCACAAGCTTAAATTCTTGATTTCCCAGTCCGTTAGCATCACAACGATCTCGAACAGAAACTCAAATCCAGAGCCTAGAAAGAAAGAGCGAAAGACTAGGAAGATGTGGACAGATCTCCTTCTCCAAGCAGCCGTTATTCTCAGTACACTTTTTATGTTTCTCTATACGCAAAATATTCCCCAAAAATTCCTTTCCAAGCTTCGTTTCATTAACCGAGCCGATTTTGAATCCAAGCGCCATTTCATCAAAGGCGCCGAGTTCTTATCTCAGGCCAAATCCGCTAAGGATCAATCTTCAATTTCCTCCTCGGCCAAGTCTGCCGAAATTGAAGCCGACTTAGCCATCGCTTCTAACCCCAAGGATGCCGCTGCTTACATTCTCAAGGCGTTAGCTCTGGAGCTCCGGGGATTCAAGACCTCAGCTCTTGACGCTCTCGACGATGCCTTGTCGCCTGAACTGAAGAAGTCGCTGTCCGGGGATGAGAGAGGGGACGCGTTGTACAAGAGGGCAGCGTTGAAACTCGATGTGGGTCGACACGGACGAGTTGACTCAGCTATTGACGACCTTGTTGAATCTGTGCGGCTTAAAGGTGAAAATGTGAAGGCATTCTGTTTGTTAGGAGAATGTTATCAAAAGAAAGGAATGAACGAAGAAGCCAAAAGGGCTCTCGAGGATGCACTCAACGTCCAGCCAAATTACACTCCGGCCAGAGAGGCTCTGGATCAGTTGTGTTCGTAGTGATTTTGCTTCATATTATTATTACGCAGTTGTATTTATTTTCTGCTTTCTGATATCATCCAAGAGCTTGGATGGATTATGGGATGATGGTCTATTGCTTTGGCTAATGGTATCAGTATGGAAATAAAGCTAAAATTCTCTGTCAAAAGAGATGGCTTCTTGCTGTTTAGGTTTATAATTATGCTGCAGTGTCGTTAGATTGGTTTGCGGTGGAGCATGTTCTCAAAATTGAGCAGCAAGAAAAACGTATGAGGAACACGGTTAATAATAGTATGCATTGACTTGGTTATTGAATATACATATATACATATATACACCCCACTTTGTACTTGAAGAAGGACTTAGGGAAACTTACTAAAGAAGTGTATGTACCGATATTGGAATCCAGAGATTCCTGCTTTAGGAGAGCTATTTTCTCCTTTTTCTCAGACATTTATCCCAATGTCACATTCTTTTTATCTAACGGGTTACACTTTAAATTATTGCTTACATACTCATGGTGATGAAATGACAGAATATGAATCAAGAAATGTTAAAGAATCTACTTGAGGGGAAAAAAATAGTGCCAAAGAGCAGCATTATGTAAAACTACAAATCTAGAAGGGAAAAAGGAAAAACAGTATGGTTTTTGGGGAAAGACTTTGGGGATCCTACTACTAAAGAAAACCTTTGAAACCGTAAGAAGTATCCAGAAAATTTGGGCAAAGATCACAATGAGGCCATCACATATTCCAGCATTCACAAGCTATGTTACTTAAATCAGGATATATTAAGAATCAGTGACACATCATATTGATGCAAAAACATACTAATAACTACACAAAGTATCTAAATATCAATCCGAAATCAAATGGAAGATAATATACAGCTTATAGTGGACTGAGTGATACCCGATAACAGCAGGGTGGATTAGCAGATTTCCCAGAAGTGCTTGTTCATTTCTGCTGAACTGCAAGAGGCCTATGAGGCTTTGGTGCATTGGGATTTCCTTGTTCATAGAAGCTCCGCAAAAGAGAAATGGCTTCAGATGCCATAATTCCTCCTTTGCAATTGAAACCCATTCTTGACTGATCTCCTCCATCATGTAACGATAATATTGAACCACAACCTCCAAATTTATCATTTGCACAGCCATAGCACACTTCTTTTATACCAATGATTGATAAGGCTGCTGCACACATTATACACGGTTCACAAGTAACATAAAGAGTGCACTTCGAGAATTTTTCAGCAACTTCTCTCTGTGAAAGCCCTGTTTTGTTCCACTGCTCAAGCAGGACATCAATTGCTTCCATCTCTGCATGTCTCGTTGCGTTTCTTGTCTCGGTAGTCCTATTTTTCCCTGAGGCAATAACTTCCCCTTCCTCTACAATGACACAACCAACTGGCACTTCAAGGCAGTCTAGAGCAAGCTTTGCTTGATCCAATGCTGATTTCATAAACTCTACTGTACTACCACCTTGTACCACCTCTTCCTCGCAAGATGCCATATCAATAACTACTAATTGCTTCTCTTTTCCCCTACAAGATCAAATATCAGGATGATTAGGTAAAACTTTGGACATGAACTTTTCTCAAGATACTAATGCTTTTTCTGAAATGAATCTTGTAGGCCAAAAAAAAGTTCCAACTTCTTATATATCAGCAGCATCAAGAATATGAAATACAACAAGGATTTCCTCCTATTACAATCTGTGTGTCTGAACTTTGTGCCATTCATGGTAGGATAAACTTTACAGTATCGTGCAACACACATATTAGGAAAAAAATTATTTAAAAAAAAAAAGAGAAAAAAGAAGATAGTTCTGCTTATCAAATCAATAACAATTAAAAATAATAATAATAATAATAATCCATGACAACAGGATCTAAGAGAAGAGAATAATTATAATAATAAAAAAAAAAATCAAATAAGGAGAGGGAAAGCATTGTCGCGGGAAAGGAATGCCAAACAAGACTTGCGTGCTTGAACTATATATCCGACAGCGCTATCAGGAAGGGAGCCGCCGGAATGCAAAAGAAGAAAGGATATCTATACAGTGCGTTCCAATCCCAAGGTAAACAAAACAAATGTAAATCGCATATATTCCAAAGGCAAGGAAATCGCCTCTATCAAAGGAAAACCCAAAAAAAAAAAAAAAAAATCCGCCGGAATGCGGAAAATTAAAACCTCTAACCTCAAGAATAGTCTCTGCAAGAACACTCAGCAGCACCGGCCAACAATACCGCAGCTGCCGGCAGAAGAAAGGAAAAAAAAGAAATCTGCCTTCCGCTCCTCGTTTCCCCGAATTACAGAAGAGATTTCAATCGGTAAACGTAGCTCGGAATAGTGTATACTGGTCCTATTACTGCACACAGCAACCAAAGTATTTGGGATTCTTTTTTTTTTTTTTTTTTTAGATGCAAAGTATTTGGGATTCAATGGTGTAACAACAGCTTCAAAAGAGGACTCTGCTTCCTGAGGTTTACAAAGGAAATAAGACAAAATAACCAGCAATAATTTGGGGTTTATTCGGTAATTTTTGAGATTATTTTCAAAATATAGTTATTTTTTTACTTATTTTTTAAAAAATAGTAAATTTATTTTGGTAAAATAGACTCTTATTTTTTTAATAAAATATTTATTTTTTTTTTAAAATTTATTTATAAATTTTAATTTTTATAATTTTCTAATAATAATAATTCATAAATTTATTTTTTATAATTTTTATAAACATTAATTATTATTATACTTGTATTATATTTATCAAAGTAACGATAAAAATTAATTGAAATTATAATATTTTATGTATTAATGTAAAATAATTTTTTTTTTGACTTGTATTTATATATTCAAATAATTTTAATTTAAGATTTTTTTTATATTCTTGAATTAAGTAATTTAATAAATTTATATTATATATTAACATAAAAAATATTTTATTCAAATAATTTTTTTTATATATTGGATGAATTTTTATATCAAATAAATACTATGAATATGTGAAAAAAAAGTAAATATAAACTTTTATAATGGAGATAAAAATTTAATACATTATAAAGTAATTTAAAAAAATATTAAAAAAAATACAATAATTATTTATTTTGGTTATAATCATAATCGGATGTTCCACATCCCCTGGCCTAGAAGTTGGCCGCAAACGATGTCTATCTCGCAAATACATCATACCGTAAGTACGTACTCTCTGTATAACATCGTGATCATCAACGTCGGTAGTAGTTCCCTCATGTCCACGTGTCACATACATTTGATCACATACATTAATACATAAAATATTATATTTTAATTAATTTTTACGTTACTTTGTTAAATATAATACAAGTATAATAATAATTAATGTTTATGAAATTTATAAAAAATAAATTTATGAATTACTATTATTAGAAAATTATAAAAATTAAAATTTATAAATAAATTTAAAAAGAAAAAAAAATAAATTTAAATATTTTATTAAAAAAATTGAGAGTCTACGTAGACTCATTTTTTTTTAATAAAATATTGAAAGTCTACTTGACAAAGTAGACTTATTATATTTTGAAAAAGATGTGAAAAAGAAACCACATTTTTTTAATAAACCCCAATATTTTGTTGGTGTATTAATTTAATTAATTCTAACATGACATGGGAAATGTTTGAAGTAAGAGAATTGAACTGCGGATGAATATATATAGGCTTAATATTTGGGTTGGAATCGTGCTGAAATTATTTGGGCTTTTTATTTCGGTTGGATATTTGGGCTGTGCTTGTAAATATTGGGCTCCTATTATTAGTAGAAATTCATGGTTGGGCAAGAAAATATTTGGGCTTAGTTATTGGGTATCAGATTTGAGGTAGGACTGAAAATATTTGGACTTTAGATTTGGTTTGGAACTTTAATTGGGTCTAAAAACATTTGAATTTATAATGTGGTCTGATATATATATTTTTTATAAGTGTAATATTTATTAAAATAAAAATATTATAAAAGTGTCAAATGAGTTGTGATCGAGTAGTTAACACTCATGCTCCCAACTTAAAGATTGAGGGTTCGACACCCAATTCAGTCACAGTGCTGCCAGATCCGATAATATAAAACCAAATACAAATACGAACAAATGGTTCAAATCTAGTTTGGGTTTAAAATAAAAAGGATGAAATCGTAAAACATTTATAATGTAAGAGACCTTTTTGGCCAATTTGCATTTTCATTGTCATGTCAAACTAAAATAAAAATTAAAATTTTTAAGGTTTTGAGTTTTTTTTTTAAAAAAAAAATTTTAAACAGTAAAATAACATTTTTTTACCTTGAGAAAATAATTTTTTTTAAATATAACAATTGACTAACGGTTGACACAAAAAAATTAATGATGAAATTGACTAAAATTTATAAGATAAGAGATGAAATTTTCCAAAAAAAAAAGAAAAATAATGAAATCATAAAATATTTATAATGTAAGAGACTTTTTTAACAATTTGGCTATTCAGTCTAATTTGAAATGTATTTGGGTTTTAAGATATGGGCAGATTATTTAAATATTCGGGCAACAGATTTGTGGTAGTGTTGAAAATATTTGGATTTAGGATTTGAGCAGATGATTTAAAATTTAATTTAATATTAAGGCTAATGGTTTGAGAATATTTGAGTTTAAAATTTTAAGTAGGAGATTTGGTAGCATCTGAAAATATTTGGGTTCAAGAATCGTAAACCCCAGCAAGAACCTTCATCTATGCACCTGATGTTATACCGTTGAATCCCGAAAATACTTTGCTTTCTGTGCAGTTATCCTTTAATCGTTGTTTCCGGGCTACGTTTTACCGGTTGAAATCTCTTCTCTGATTCGAAGATACGAGGAGCGCAAGGCAGATTTTTTTTTTCTATTTTTCCTTTCTTCAGCCGGCAGCTTCAGAATTGTTGGTTGGTTAGTGCTGCTGAGTGTTCTTGCAGAGGCTGTTGTTGAGGTAGGTATTTCATTTTCAGCATTCCGATTGATTCTTGAGTTTTTTCTTTTACGGAGGCGATTTCCTCGTATATGATTTACATTTTTCTTGTTTATGTTGGGCGATGCACTGCCTAATCCGATATTCTTTCCTCTCCGTATTTGATGTTTTTTTTTTTCAAATTTGTTGTGTTTAAGATGGCCTGATACTGGTAATTGCTTCTCTGCTCTTAGTTTTGCTGTCTTGGAATTTTTCAGTACAAAATTGTGCTCTTGTGTTTTTAAAATAGTTAGTCTGGGTTAGGGATTTTATTGATGTTCTTTAGTTGTTTAGTGGAATTGTTAAACAATATGATATTTCCCTTTGCCTTTATTGTTCATTTAAACCGTATATGTATTAGGTACGTGTGTTAATATGCTTAAACTTTGTTTCACAGAACCCTAAGAAATGGAAGAAGAGTCGGAGAAGAGAAAAGAGAGGCTAAAAGCTATGCGGATGGAAGCTGTTCAGGCTGGACCCAACAGTGACGTTGGAGATTCTATGGGAGTCCCTCGAAGCCTTACCAACCCGCTAATTGAATCCACTGCCAGTCCATCTGTGCCCATAGATTTACATGCTCCTCCTAGATTTGATTTCTACACAGATCCTATGGCTGCATTCTCTGCAAACAAGAGGATGAGCAAGGCCAGCCATCAAAATACAGCAGACTATTTCATGTCTCCAAGTAATCACACATTCTTTGCATAACTCTTTGATCATTTACTTTCATCTTTTCCTTTGCAATTTTCTTGTGTATTAGTGTCTTCTCTCTCTCTCTCACTTATAAATGTTTAACGCCTCTTTTGTATATATGAGATATGGTTTGAGAATTTAAGTTCTTGACATACATTTTTCATGTTCCCATGCCATGAACAGTCTTTTTGGAGGACAAGGAAGCTTGCATTTGTGTGAATCATTCGATTCTACTTCAAAAACTTGTTTTAGTGAATATGAGAATATTCCATCCCAAAGAAGTTCATATTTATTCCAATCTGTTAAACTTACTCTCCCTGTGTGAATATTGTAGTCAACAATTTTGAGGTGGATTGTATTTGGTTGAATGCATTTTATCCTACCAGGAAAAAAATGATTTATTTTAAGTTAGTTCTCCAGATTGGATCGAGTCTACAGCTAAGTATATTTGCTAAACCGGGAGTTACTCCCTCAGTGAAGCTTGTGGGATCCATGTATAGCCCATCCTGGCGTAGATAGACTTTTCCTTTGTCTTCTTTTTTGGGGCGATTTGAAATAAAAGTAGAGTTTGTAAAAGTTAATCCAGAATATTAGTTCAAACTGGAATTTGTTCTCTTCAGCTTGTGTGAATTAGGAAGCCCAGTTGCCATGAAAATTCCTAAAGTTTTGATTCTTGCATGTTCACCTTCAACTATGAATATTTAACTTTTACATAATATGTGTGTTGTGTATGAATTGCGTGTGCATTATAGATTCCTATCCTAACATGTTGTGATTTTACAGGACCAAGAAACCCAGAACTGACTCCCTCGTCTGTGCATCAATATCAAACACAAAGCAACCACTCCCAAGACCCAAGAATGTTTCAAGGACGAGGATCCTCCTATAATTCCTCTGCCCCTTTTGCATGCCCGACTGAAAGACCTAATCCTTTTGGACCACAAGGAAACACCAATTTTTGGGGTGGACCTAGTGGCTTACCCACGAATCAGTACCCATCCAATTCGCCAAGAGCAGTTTACACTCCCAGTCATGGCTTCAGACAAGGGGGTAGTCCTGGCCTCAACTATGGCCAAGTTAGAGCACGAGGGTTTAATAACAGGCCCCAGGCAGGATCTGGTTATTGGGGTAGCCCATATTCTAACATACAAAGAGGTAATAGTCCCCAAGTTGGATTTTATAATCAGGGAGCACCTTTTCCTGGTCGAGGTAGAAGTGGAGGAGGCATTCGTCCCCAAATTGGGTATGGTAACCAGGGTACACCTTACCCTGGTCGAGGTAGGAGTGGAGGAAGGGGAAGAGGTTCACACAATTACATTTCAGCAGAGGAGAGACCGGATAGGTATTACAACAAGTCAATGATGGAAGACCCTTGGGAGACATTAAAACCAGTTATTTGGCAGGGCCATTGTAATCCCACAAGTTCTACTTCATCTGACCCTGAGAAATCCTGGCTACCAAAATCTATTGCTTCTAAGAAAGCACGTGTTTCAGAAGCATTGGAAAAGTACAAGTCTAAGCAAAGCCTTGCTGAATACCTTGCTGCCTCCTACAATGAAGCAGTCAATGAATCTGATGAAGAAAATATTCAAGAGAACAAATCTGAAACATGAGTCAAGTAGCTTAGATTATAGAACTGTACCCTAATTTACTGCTAGATGCCAAAATGACATGTACATTTTCTGATAATTTTAACTCATGTTGAGTGTCCATTGGAAAGCAGATTGAAACAAAAGCTTATGTGCAATTGGCTACTTAAATCTGATTGTAAATTGCATCATAATTTACATTTTTTTCTTGTTAATGTTGAGCATGACACCCCGAGATTTTCTTTTTCCCCATCAAAATTCTTGCTACTTTAAAGAGAGAATCATTGTGCCAGTGAATATTAAGCCTGGATTCCTTCATTCAGTTATGCATTTGGTACATCTCTGAATATTGATTGTCAAATTCAAAATTTACAAGCAGGATTGATAAGAAAGAAAACCCTAGTGTAAAAAGACAATGAAATTCTTGTTCGTGTATTTGGCTAAGATTTCAATTGTCAGTGGGCTGGTAACAAAAAACTTTTGCTCAAAGCAGCAAATGGTTGTTAAATGAATTGAAGAAACTAATGCCATAACCTAGTGCAGAATCCATGTGAAGAAGCCAGCAGTTTCTGCTCACAACAAATCTCATCCATGAATGTATCGAGAAGTTGCCCAGCTAAGCTTGGAGGATCATCAAGGAAAGTATCGATGAAAACACTCACCACCCTTCTCTCTTGGGTAGTAGCTTTTAAACTGAACCATGTCAAGAACTTCACTCTGAAATCTGCCTCTAAATACCCTTCATGTTCCAATTTCCTGATAACCCTAACAGAGTACTCATAATCACTCTCCTTCAACTGCTTTTTGCCACCAGCCAGGTTGTTGTTGCTGTTGTTGTTGTTCACTCCCTTCGTCCCATCAGATTTACAAGGCGTTGTAGGAGCGTTTGTAGGTGGACTAACGACACAAGGGTGGATGATATGCTTCTTTTCTGAACCATCACTCTTGTTTTCGAGGTCCTGTTGAATCATCATCATCGATGGTTGATGATCACTTGAAGCAACTTTGCTGTCACTAGAATTCATTGATTCTGTCCGCATTTGTGCATAAGTAATAGCATCATATTCTCTCTCTGCTTGTTCTTTGACTGAGATTGCAGGAGTTTCCCAATTAGCTTCCCAGCTCCCAATAGTTGTTCTACTCTTGCTATATATGGAAACCCTGCAGAAATACTCTGATGAAGGGTCGAGATTGTACAGCTCAAATCGCTTTGTTGGTCTGGACACAACATAGGTAGGTTCTTCAAGATAGTCTGCTTTAGATCTTCGGTGCCATAGGCTACAGCTGTAAAGATCCTTCAACAGTCGATCATCATAGTCGAGCATGATGGTTACTCTGGTCGGAGATAATTCTTCAAAGTGTATCTTGCAAGCTGTTCAAGTTTGATAGACATATAAAAACATTCCATGGAATACGAGACATAAAAAAAATTATTAAAATATATTCTCTTTTCAACATTTGGACAAACTAAAAAGAAGATTACCAGGTGAATCTTTATCATTTGCACGATGATCAAAGGTGTAGCTAGTGGACATTGAATCAAAAGCTTCAACAGCAGAGGTACATAATTTCTGAACTGCAGTACCACAACAGAGTCTGTTCACAATCCTACGGTCCATAGTTGCTGAAGCTCGATCCAGAGGACCAACTTCATTCTCAAGAGTAGTCACAGCAGATTCAACAATTTTAAGAAGTTCCTTATATATCTCACTTCCTTTAAGAATCTTGTGGCTGAAGGAGAGTCGTAGACAGAGTGCATCGACCCTTCTTGCCTCTGTAGCTATAACAAGTTGTTTTCTCCAGGACCTAGGAGCATATTTAGCACAAAATGAGTCGCAAATCCTTAACCATGTTAGATTAGATCCAATTACGTGTATAGAAAATGCCAAGTTGGATAAAGAGTTTCATACCTCATTAAGTCATTAAGTTTTCCACAAGAAACACAAGAGAAGCATCCATCCACTTTCACATGGCTACTTTTCTTCAATTTACCAGATTTCCCTTGCTCAAGTGCACATTTAAGGTGACATGATATTCCACACGGCATACCTTCGTCCTGAGAACCATTTTCACATGTCAACCACAAACTAGGGTCCTTGTTGTCATCATATTGATAACAAATACAGCAAGAACATCTTTTGCAAAATGAATTTTCCGGGTCCAGCGCAGCTTTGCATGCCAGGTTCTCACATAATAGTAATTTTGGGTCTTCCCTCACAATTTCACTAGGAACATGCTCCGATTCTTTGGGAAGTTGACATAGGTACTTGTTCTTCTGCTGCCTGTTGGATTTATTTTCATCTTGTGTTTCGGAAGAATCAAGTTCTTTTGCAGAAGTTGCCCCATTGCTTTTCTTGGTTACTAACTTCAGAAGGTGTTCGATCATTTTAGATTTTGTGAAGCCAGAGTACTTTCGCTCTTTACCCATCTCAGCACATATTATTTCGAGAAGTTCTCTCCGGGTAAATGAACTTAGGACAGCTGGGGCATCTTCTAAGCACTGAGCAATTCCATGAACTAATTGCCTTTTCTCTTCCAAGCTCAACTTGCTAGATTTCTCAGGTTGATCTTCAAACCCTGTAATTAAAAAAAAAAAAATCACATTTTTAAACAAAATCAAGAATCAATAAGAATAACAGATCTCATCCCATGAGCTAGAATTCACTTCACTGACAACATCAAACTCCTCCAAAGGGATAAATAAATAAAAAGTAAAAAAAGAAACTTTATAAAGGAAATTAAATTGCAAGAGAAAAGGACCAGGGCAATTATGCAATTCAGTAAAGAGAATTAAATAGGATTCCCTATCTATGTCATTCAGAATAGGTAATAATGCTTAAGATCATTCACGCAATTGTACAAATAGCATGAGAAAAATAGTGTGATAAATGATGAATTAACAAACATTTCTGTGCTAATGATATAATATTTCTTCTGGCAAAATGACAAATGTAGCATTTTTCCAAGAGTCCCATGAGGCAACCAATGGCATGATTTGGGCAATCCTCGAATTCATTGTCCATTGCCCTGTTGTTCAATCTCTTTCATTCCTAGCATAGGTTACCAATTCCCTCAGAAAAATATATATTCATCCACCATCACCACCCCCCTTTTACATCGTAGCTTCAAATTCTTCTCACAAGATAGAGGTAACCAAAAAATAATATGAAGAGCTCTACATGTATCAGTAGTGAAAATAATACAGAAAACATTAAAAAGATTGAATAAAAGTTGCTCCTTCTGCTCTTAGACTTATATGGCTTCAAAAACTCATCATATGATCAAGAACAGGAAAGAACACGAGAAATTACAACTTCATCAAATTAAAACTAATACAAAGGTATTTTTCCAAGAAACTTTTCCTCATAGGTGCTTATCAAACAGTAAATATATAACAGTTTTAAACCTTTAAGAATGCAGGACTTCTATTTCTTCTTAAATTTCAAGAATTATAAAATACTTCAAAAATTAAACTGCTAAAAACGATCAGAAAACTACAGTAAGAAAGGATGCAATTATTTCAACACAGCCTCAATTACTTTCTACAATATCATATCTTCCAATTATCTATTCTGGAAGAGACAAAAAAGCACATGATTATGCCAAAACAACGGTGATGCGTTTCTTAACTAATCTGCATTATCGTTTGTATAACCATAAACTATTCCATCAAACGATACCCATATAAAGGGGAAATAGGGTATCAAGAAAATAATACCAAAAACAGACAATGAAGAGAAAATGTACGAAAACCCATTACAATAAAAAAAAAAGAAAAAAAAAAATCTTGAAAGTTACCTGAAACCTCAGAACCAACCACTGAATTTCTTTTACCCAGTGGTTTCCTCATCTTTTACAAGAAAAACCAAAAAAAAAAAGACCCAGTTCCTATAATCAAAATTAAACCTCAAAAATCAACAATGCAGTGAATAAACGTAAAATTTAAATCCCCACGAATAATTTGTGGCATCAAAGAATAAGATAGTGATGAAGAAGAAGGGGGGAAGAGAGAGAGGGGAAAGAGAGGTGTTATAGTTGGCATATGAGTGTCAGATTATGGTTAATTTCAGAATCAGCAAAAGCAGGAGCAGACATGGCTTCTGCTCTCTTTCTTTCTTTCTTTCTTTTTCTTCATCTCACTCTTCTGCTGCTGCAATTGCTGATGGAGGAAAAAGGAGAATCATTTATGATTTTACTACTACTATTACTACTACTAATAATAATAATAATATACTTCTCTCTCTCTCTTTCTTTCTCTCTCTATACGTCTTCTTGGCATTGCATTGGGGTTTGTGTTTTGTGTTTTCTCTTAACTTTGTCACGCGCATTTTGCTTATTGCTTTACACCTCCATCTAAAAGCGTTGATCTAAAGTACCGTCTCTTTATTTATTTATTTATTTTTCTCAATTTTTATTTATTTATTATTTTTTTTTTAACTTGGAATAGTTTGATTAATTATTTCAATATATTTGTGAACAATTAAAAATTTTCTTTCCGATTATTATTATCAGCAAAATAAATAATCAAAAATATAAATGTCACAAGATAATATATATTTTGATGTTGGCTCGAATCTTTATATTTCTCCGTCGATTCTATTAGTGGATTCTCGATCCAATAGATTTTGATTTCTTCCGAGGGCATTTTGGGTTGAATCTCGGAATGAATTTGAACTTTGAGGGCCTTTCTTGATCCGATCCATCGTATTTTTTTGATTCTTGTATTCAAAAATTTTACACAAAATTATTTATAATAATTAATGACAAAATTTTATTTTAACCTTATATAAAGAGAATATTTAATAATTAAAACAAAATCTTTAAATATCTTCAATATTTATTTAAATATATAATTAAATTTAATTAAATATATAAATAAAATTTCAGTATCACTATTTTAGGATTAGTATATATAAAAAGAATATTTAATAATTAAAGCAAAATTATGTAGTAAATTGTGAAAGAAAGAAATCGAATGAGGTAGGAAAGAAGCGGGGGGGGTGGGCTTTTTAGGGGAATGTAGAGAGTGTAAAATTGGGGGAAGCAAAAAGAGGGAAAATCGCGGACGTGGAGTGACGGAGCGGCTATTTTCGCCTATGTTGTTTTGTTTTGCCCCAACTCACGTGATCAGCCAGCTGCCTTTTTCCGTTTTCGCTACTCTATTCTGCTGGTGCTTTCATCTATGAGGGACAAAAATGGAAACTCCTTTTAAGTTTCTTTTCTCCAATTTTAATTAACATTAAAAAGTTTATAACTATTAATTAAATGGATAATAAATTTTTATTTATTTAATTATAATACAATGATTAATATTAAAATATATGACAAATGCGATGATATCAACCAATTAAAAAATAATAATAATAATAATAAAAGTGATTCATCCAATCGGATGATGTTCTTGACCGATCAATTTTATTCTTTTGATTATTGTTCATCTATAAATAGAATCGGAAAAAGAGCATTCAAATACGTGAATCATACCTAGAAAAAAACTTACTCTTGATTAAGCAAACGACCCTTGAAATTCAATCTATCCCGAGCCTATGAAAAAATTAAATTATATCCGTTGACAAATCAAGATCAAATCAAAGAGACTTGTATGGGGGGGGGGGGGGGGGGTGGGGGGGGGGGTGTATTTTTCATCACATGCATTTTCATCCTTGTGTTATTATTTTAATATATTTTTAACATATGTTTGAAAATCATATTTAGACTAACTTAAAATACAATCTCTTGTGGGGATCGGACCGTGATTCCCCTACCAAGCTCAGTCATCATGCGCCACTAAAACCAACCAACGATTGGTTACTATAACAATACTTTTCCAACTCACGATTTAATATTCCTTTTAAAGAAAATACACACCTAAAAAATTATGAAAATTTAATTTTTTAAAATTTTTTAGTAAAAATTATAAATTATAAAAAGGCTAATTCCGTAAATATTGCTACAAACATTTGAAGTGATATATTAACAATAAAAAAAAAAGGAAATTA
The DNA here is from genome assembly GCA_025388415.1 of Cynanchum wilfordii. Lineage (NCBI taxonomy): Eukaryota > Viridiplantae > Streptophyta > Magnoliopsida > Gentianales > Apocynaceae > Cynanchum > Cynanchum wilfordii. The sequence goes on along the minus strand of JAHSUH010000364.1, from coordinate 236,784 downwards.
CAAAAAAAAAAAAAAAAAAAAAGAAAGAAGAAATTCCAACTGTAAGTCCGTAGGTTGAGGTGGGGCTTAGGTACTTTTAAAGGATCGTCCTTTATCCTAAATTATGGGGTATTCCGTTCCCTCAATTTATTGCTTAAGGGCGGCCCCTACAGCTCTTCGGTTCTCAAGTCTAGACTCGTGGCTGGCATTCTTTATTTGGACTGGTTATAAATTCTCTCTTTCCTGGCCCATTATCCAGTCCATTTACTCCTTTTTTAATTATTTTTTTAAGATCATCTAAGTTTTTTTTACTTCGTCAATCCAAGTAACGTAGATTTAGTTCGAGTCTAGTGTGGTTTGGGAAACTACCTTACTTGGGAAATATTTACCCTCACATTGTTGAAATCTCAATATTGTATAGCATTTTTCTTTTTCTAATATATATATATATAAGAAATTATCTCATTTTTTTTTTTTTTTCTTTGAAGGGGAAGTATTGTATTAATACTAAGTCAAAAACTATACAAAGCTACCAAGGTAGCCCCAAATACAACAGACTTGTGAAAGCAGCACTACCTGCACAATGTATTCAAAAATTCCAAAATTTGAGAAAGTTTCCCGGGCAACCAACCGGAGATTCCCTATTCATTTATACTTTAACTATTTAATTTTTTTTAATTTTTAATTTCAAACAAATTTATTCTATCTATAATTTCTCTAAATTTGTTTCTACCACAAACACAATTATTTTAATGTTTTTTCTTGATATATTTATTTTTTTTTTTTAAAAAAATGTATTTAATTAATAGTTATGTCATAAAAGACATAAAATAAAAGAAAAAAAAAACTAAGTTCAATGAATATACTATTATTTAGATATTATTCAATTTTAACCATAGAATCAATTTCAAAAAATTAAAGATTTAAAATTAATTTAAATTAATATAAATAATTATAGACTAAATAGAATAAATTTTTTTAAAAAGTATTTTTTAAAATTACATTAATTATATTTTATTATTTAAATATATAATTTATTTTTAAACAAATAGATTTTAATTTCTTAACAAAATTTTACATGTAATTTTCACGGTCTACGCCTATCTAATAATCCTAAATAATGATAAAGTTCTTTTTATTTTATTTTATTTATTTTTGTTTTAAACTCCAATTTGTCATTTTGAACATCTTCTTATCCATAATCTAAGTGAAACTAAATTACTTATTTTTTTATTCACGAAATTTAAATTTAAAATCTTTTTTTTAAAAAAAAAAAAATAAACTCTTTTCACTTTATCTAATAATACTACTTCTATTTCCAACTTTTTTTCCCCTTTTCTCTCTCGTTATATATGATGAAATTTTAATATATATATATATATAGTCGGTTGTTTGTAGATATACATATATATATATATATATATATATATATATATATATATATATATATATATAGTCGGTTGTTTGTAGAGTAGTTGGCAGTCAAGCTACCCTCAAACACCTCCCTGTCTACGGGCGGGAGTTCGATACCCCCACCCCCATCCTCATCTATAAAAAATATATATATATATATATATATATATATATATATATATATATATACGATCGGTAGTTTTTTTTAATTAACTAATAATAATTAGTACAAAAATAGAAAGCTGTTTATTTAATAATAATACAAGTAGGTAGGCAGTATAAGAAAGTGATCATCTTAAAAGCTTATTCTAAAAAAGTAGCCATTATTTGGATAGTTGGAAAATTATCATACTCATGTCCATGATTTTATGTATCTATAGTTTAGACAGATCATTACTAATCTACAATTAGTCAATGTTTCTTGAAATTATGAATTCGATGATTATTGTTTATATCGACTTAATGTGAAAATTTTTTTGGAATGAAAGTTAAAGTATGCGAGAATCAGTATCACATATCCAAACTTGTAACTTCGTGGTACGATTATGAGTCTGACAGTACTAATGTGAACTACTTAGTATTGTCTTCGCTATATAAAAAAAGATACTTTGAATTGACTATAAACACTTAAACTCATTCTTATATATCATTACACATTTACTTTTCATTTTGTGGGACGTAATATCGCAATATGTATGTATATAATTGATGAATTTTTTTTTCAAGATTTGAGTGGAGAAATTTTATTTAGAAGTTATGGAGGGGTCTAATGGACCATTCTAGACCAGCTGCTGTCAACATTAGAACAAATTTTCAAAGTTGGGTGCATTTATCCAAATTTACACTCCATCCATTATATAACGATGTGATACAATCTTTCTAGCACTTACTATATATATATATATATATATATTATATTTTTTTAATATTTGATTTTTCAATACAATTAGCCTCATAATTATGATATATTTTTAATCATAAATAAAAAAAAATTTAGGACGAGAAGTGATTTTATAGTGGTATTAATTTTATCTAAGATAACAAAAAAATTATTATAGAATCATATAGGTGGTGAAATTTTTTTATTTTTATTAAAAATAAAATAAAAATTTAACACTAATTGTTACATACTCATAATATATATATATATATATATATATTATAGTTGAATTAAATGATACATTTATTGATTATTTAATTCATTTATTCGAACACGATTTCGTGATTCACATGTTTGGTGTGCAAACATTTATAATTCTAAATTTTTGGTTTTTTATTCAAATAAAAAATCGAATTAGATTATAATATAATAAAATCAAAATAATTTGGTTGGGTTCTTTTTTTTTTTTTTTTTCTTCACATTGCCCAGATTGGAAACATCTAAAATTTTTGTTTTTTCTTAATATTAGTATTAATAATAAATATTTTTATATTTAATTTTAAATTATAAAAATTAATAATTAAAAACAGTTAATCGAATGTTTAACTGGGAAATAAAAATTTTAATTTAATTCTAAAAATATAATTTGATCCAATTCGAAATTTCGATTAAAACAGAATAATTAACACCATAATGTATGTATATGTATTTTCTGGCTAGTGAGGCAATGGAAACATGGAGGAGACACAAGAACAATTAAATATCACCGATCAAACCGGTAGTTTGAGCGAGTTGGTTAGCGTATTTTCTTCCTCCGGGACGGATGGTCGAGGTTTCGAATCCTTTGGGGTGGTTAGCGTCATGTTAAAAAGCTCTGGGTTAGACTCTCACCCTCGAGTAAGAGTTGACCCCCCCCCCTGCACCCATTAGTCTGCTTAGCAAATCAGGTGGGGACAGGGGCCCAGTGGGACTAATATAAAAAAAAAAAAAAATCACCGATCAACATCTAATTCCACTTGTCCACATTTATTTTTTGGTTATGGTATTATTAAACATGTACTAATTAGATTTGAATTAATGTTGCTTACTCATTGAAAATGAAGTATACCTAAATCATCAAACTGTCTTAATCAATTATATTGAGTTTTAAATTAATCAAATTATCATTCATTCATTGTTATTCTTATCTCGAGATTAGTAAGATATAACATTTTTTTTTTTGAAATTTGAGACATTTTTGCATCTTTTATGTCTCGAATTCATAACATTCGGATATCATAAGTGAGACTACTAGCCATCTTACTACAAACTAAGTTATACCTTCTTGATTATTACATTTTATTCTTAAACGAAAAATTTTCAATTCAATCTTTTGACTATTTATATTTTTTCCTAAATAAGTTCTAAATTTTTTATTTGAAAATTCATAAGTAAGACGGCTACCAACTCAGCTACGTTTTTTTGACTATTACATTTTTTTCTTAAAAGAAAATTCTTCCATTCAATCTTTTGAATATATATATATATATTTTTTTTTTTAAAAATTATTCTTTTGAATCAAAATTGATCAATATCTTACCATTTTTTTAATGTGATAGGCACATCCATTCATTTTAAAGACTTTTTTTTTTGTCTTTGTTGAATTTTGGATTCAAGATATTTAAGAATGGTATGAAAATAATTGTATTTTAAGGCAGAAAATAAATAAAATAACAAAAAGATCCTTTAAATTTAATAAATATGTTGATTAGTGGTAAAAAAAAATATCGGAAATTGATTAATTTTTATGGAAATTAATTTTAAAAAGTCAAAAATATTTTAAACAATCAATTTTTTTTGAAATAAAAAATTTAGTATAGCTGGTAAATAGTTAAGGGAGTATTTTCAGTCTTAAAAGTGTATAACAATTTTTTTTCTTTTTCTTTCTATATATATAGATACATACATACGTACTTATCAAAAAAAAAAAAAGATACATACATACATGAAGTTCCTCTCCTGGCCTTATGATTTTCGAGATATATTCACAAGTGCGGTATATATCCGGACTGTAGGGCCTTCCTGGGTGGATTAGTTTGGGCCGGAAAGGCCTGGAATACCACCTCAAAAAAAGAAGATACATACATACATACACGTTATAAAATAACACGATTTAGTGTTAATATTACACCAATTAATTTTGAAATGGAAATGGTCCAAAAAAATTCTCATCGCATTTTCAAAGCTTGTCTGAGCAAGAAAGGAACGAAAGCTACAATTTGTAAGAAAAATGTTTTATCTAAAATTAAGTAATTGTGACGTTTACATGAATTCTCATGGTCCAAGCCAATTTGGTGCAATTAGCAATTTTGGAGTCTTATATTTCTGTATATATTGGAGTCTTATCCCACTCCATTTCCATCTCCATAACCGCTGCTATATTCTGTCTTCTTCTTTCGTATTTGAGTTTAAAAAAGAGGGAGAAAAAAAAATGGTTACAACTGCCGTGGAAAACGAGATCGTGTACAATAAAAGGCTTTCCTCAGTGGTTCCAGCAAGGATCACGGGAGAGGAGAAATTAGTCTGTGACCTGAAAAACATGGATTTAGCGATGAAACTTCACTACATAACAGGCGTTTATTTTTTTGATAAAGATGCAGCGAAAGGGTTGAAAATTGAAGACCTAAAAAAACCAATGTTTAATTGTCTCGAGCTTTACTACCCTTTGGCTGGGAGAATCAGAACAGCCGATGATGATCATGTCAGTGATGGTGATGGTTCTGGCCGCCGGCGCCGGCCTTTCATCAAATGCAACGACAGCGGCGTTCGAATTGTCGAGGCCAAATGTACCAAAACGCTCGGTGAATGGCTTTCTTCCGGCGGCAGTTTTGATCAGCTAGTTTACGATCACGTCCTCGGCCCTGATTTGGGTTTTTCTCCGCTTCTGTTCGTTCAGGTAATAATTATTCAGTATATTAACTTCCCAATATATATAATTCGCACTTATTTGGAGAAATCCTTGAAGAATAATTAAATCAATTTTATACAAAATTAAAATATTAAAAACTATTTTACACAATATATATATATATATATATATATATATATATATATATATATATGCAAAACCATATACATTATAGACAACAGGTAATAGTCTCGTGACTCCTTTTTCCTAAAAGTTTTCATCTAACTTTGTCTTGTGAAAAATTTATGAGTTAGCAACGATTTTATGTTGTATTTCAGTCATGTATTACAATTTTTGAGAGATAAAAAGGTTTGAACTTGTTAACAATTTCATTCAATATATTCACAATTTGTTACAATGACCTGCATATGCATATAATAAAACGATTTTGTAAAATATAAACATACTACAAAAATTAATAGTCTTGCTTATAATTTAAGATATTATAAATTCAAGATAAATTTGACGCCAAAATGTCTTAAAATTTTTCAAAAGAAAAAATTCTTACTTCATTCACTATCTTATTAATTGTCAATAGTTTATATTACTTTATACTTAGATTAATCAATGGGTAAACAATTTTTGTATTAATACTAATAAAAGTGCCAACAGTTCACATGGTTTAGATGTGGAGGGATTTCAGTAGGGCTTAGTTGGTCACACATTCTTGGAGATGTATTTTCAGCAACAGATTTCATAAACACATGGGGAAAAATCTTGGCAAATGATCAAACACCTTCTGTGCTTCTACCCACACCATGCACCAATCAGAACGACGGCACAGCCTTTTCTTCACTTGCCAAGGTTCCTAATTCCATCAAAATGGTTGATCCTGTTGGAGACAATTGGAAAACCACAAATAACTGCAGAATGCAAATCCATTCTTTCCATCTCACCGCCAAAAACCTCAATCATTTGCTGTCAAAAGCTTCCGAAAAATCTAGAGATAATAATAATAATAATAATAATAACAATTCATCAGTTAAGTATTACCAGAGCATGAAGCCATTCGAGGTAATTTCAGCCGTAATCTGGAAATCTCTGGCTAAGATCAGATCTGAATCCGAGCCAAAAATTGTAACCGTATGCAGGAGCGATTCTTCTTCTCGCGATAGGTCAAGCGTATCCTTGTGTAATTCGCAAGTGATTAGCACGGTTGAAGCTGGAAATCACCTTAAGGCTTCAGAGGCGGATTTGGTAGAATTGGCTAATTTGATCGCCGGAAAACAAGTGGATGAAAGAAGCTTGATTGAGGAACTAATAATGGAGAGTGATCATAATCATCATCAGAAAGAGAAATCGTCTGATTTTATCATATATGGAGCAAATTTGACATTTGTGAACTTGGAAGATGCGAAGATTTATGATCTGGAATTGAACGGTTACAAACCATTATTCGCAAATTACAGTTTGAATGGTGTGGGTGAAGAAGGTGCCGTCGTGGTACTTCCTGGTAGCAGTGATTACGAAGAAGGCGAAAGAATAGTGAATTTGATTTTACCTGAAAATCTAATTGAAGATTTGAAAAATGAACTTATAAAAGAATGGTCCATCTTTTGAAAAAAAAAACAAACATCAATTTATTCGGCTAAGTCGAGTTTGAATTTGCGTGTTTAAATTAAATTTTATGATGAAAGCTGTATTTTATTTTTAAGAATGTGAATAAAGAAGATATATTTCAAATTATATTTTGAGTTTTGAGTTTAAACTATTTTACATTATTGTATTTTTCAAAATAATTAGTGTCTGTTAGATAATGAACGTAATTATTCAAATTTTTTTTGTTATAATTTTTTTAGTAATTCAATATTTCCATCTACTAATTTGAAAGAAATGATCAGTAAAAGAGATTTTCAAACTTGATTGAAAATGTAACGTGATATTATCTATTTTTTAACACATAAATTAAATTTAAAACCTTTTACTTGACAAATCAAATCGAGACACTAATTGAATACTACTTTTTCTCAAATTTTTTTTTTTTTTTTTATGACGGGGAACCCCGGCTAGCTCTCTTCGAGTGCGCTCTGGGTAAACCCCGGGCTAAGCGCAATAGCTTGCAAACCACGCCGGGGGGTAAACTACACCTGGTAAACCCTATGTAACAAGCTCGCGACCAAGAAGCGTTTAACAGGATTCAAACCCGAGACCTTGCAATCACCGGGATTCCTACCCACCAACATGGCCACCCCTCTTCGTCTGATTTTTTTCCAATAAATGATCTCAAAATTTTGATATTATTGCAAGTGGGCATTTTGATTAGTATACTCATCAAATCACCCATTCTTATCTTTTTTTTTTTTTTTTTTTTTTTTTGTTTTTTTTTTATAGTGGTATCACCCATTCTTATCAAGAAACAAAAGTACACATGTTTAGATTTAAAACATGTGGTGAAATCTCAACCACTCTTAGCAGCTTGAACCAAAACTTAAGATCATCCTTTGTATTATTGTTCAAGAAAAGTCCATTCTAAACATAACAATATTAAATGTAATTTCGTGTTAAAATAATATATCTATATATATATATATATATATATATATATATATATATATATATATATAAAAATGTCGAATTAAACCATTTATCCTTATTTCAACAAAAGAAGCACGGGCTTCTTCGCCAAAAACACTTTTTTTGTTTTGATCCCAATTCAATACTAAACAAATTTGAACTAATTGAAGAGTTGTGTCATAAATTCCTCAAATCGATTTGCCCTTTCTATAAAGGATATAATTGATAACTCGAAGTTGCACAATATCCCTTTCCTGCAAGCTCCCTAACCTAATGCAGCACCAGGTTTGGACCGCAGGGAACCGTAGCATGGGGGGACGTCTAATCCTTTTGCCGCCGCAAGGCTGCCTAATCGTACGCAGCAGGCTCGAAGGGACCACAATAGATTCCGTGGGGAGCCTGGGTTTAAAAAGTGAAGTTGTCGTCGTCTGACCAATCGGCTATATATATATATATAAATATATATATATATAAAGTGTTAGAGGTAAAAAATAATATACATGTATACACACACACATTATATATATATATATATATATATATATATCAGCATAGATATACATATTTAAACATGAAATTTTAAATACTTTGATAATAATTATAATTAAGAAATAATTAGATGTTGGTGTATATAAATATTAATTAACTAAAGGCATAAAAGGAATGATACTCTTTTATAAATAATATTATAAATATTAAGATATATATGTCTCTTTTTAGAATTATAATTTGATTTAATTAGAATTTATAATTAACAAACCTTATAAATAGAATCTCAACTTCAATATTGATGAGAGATAAGAGAACTTTGATACTTAGGAAAAGACAAGTTAGACTACATCATAATGGCACCCACCGTAGATTTCGTTCATAATGAAATCATGTACTTCTCAAGTTGTAACCACTCTAATCATAGTGTATCAAAAACCATCTTGTCAGCTTCTCCATTACGGTACATTCTCAAACTCATTAAACATTTAATCTTTATATTTCTATTTTATTCAAGGTTTTGATTTGGAAAATTCTTAGTTGTGTGATCCCCACTAAAGACAAAATTAAAAGGTTTGTTCCTGTGGCTGATTTGTCTTGTTTTTTGTGTAATTCTGTTGTGGAATCGGTTGAGCGTCTTTTATTTGATTGTCTTGTAACTGCTCTTTGTTGGTTAAAGTCACCATGGCAGATCAAAATCTGTCAATTTGCTGATGTGGGGTGTGTGAAATGGCTTTATATTTTGTTGGATGAGGTCAACCTCTTTCCATTGGAATCCGAGGATAAACACAAAATGTTGCACTTTGGAGTTGTTCTGTTTGAGCAGTTGTGGCTCACTCGCAATAGCATTCGGATGGGAGGGACTGTCCCGATCTGGGAGGATTTTGCTGTGATCTGTAAATCGTCCCGAGTTCCCAATATTGGAAAGCTGCAAAGATGAAAGTGAATGTGGCTAAGAAACAGATGCATCCTTTGGGTTGGAATCCTCCCCTCCCTGGGCATTTTAAATTCAACTTTGATGCTTCTTTTCGTGATAATTTTGTTGTTACAACTGTGGTCCTTAGAAATCATTTTGGCATTGTTCTAGTAGCTTGGATCAACCGATTTTTCTCTAGCAACTCTTTTTGTGCGAGAGATGGAAGCGGCTATCCAAGCTTTTGGCATTGCTTCCGATATGAGGATGGACTCAGCCACTTTTGAAGGGGATGCTCTTGATGTTGTGTTGGCACTTGCATGGTGTTGATCACTCCTTAGACCGGAGGGAAAAGTAGAGTACTGATATTGGGAAACAATTTTTGCATAATCATGTTTTGTGGTCTATTAATTTTGCTTACTGTGATTGTAATTGGTGTGCTCACAACTTGGCTAGTTGGGCTAGGAATTGTAATGTTTGTGGTAAGCTTGATGTTACTACCATCCCCCTGAAGCTTTATGTGACAGGGGTGGAACTATTGTTTTGGTTGAGGCTGATGAGCCCGATGCTATATAATATCTTACTTACAAAAAAATATATATATTATTCATGTGCTTATATATATATATTTATATTTTATCATATAAAACTCCATACTTACAAATAACATATAAAACATTGTGCTTACAAATCTAAAAGGTTCAACTATAAATCATATTTATTACAAAAAACTATGTGCTTATAAATATTTATATTTTTTCATATAAAGCTTTGTGCTTACAAATATCATTACAAACCCTATACTTACAAATCTAAGAGGTTCAACTATGAATCCTAATTATTACATAAAGCCCCGATATAGTCTAAGAGCTTTATATCATAACGAAATCCACAGTTGGCACCATTATCTCTCTCCTTAATATTGAAGTTGAGATTCTATTTATAAGGTTTGCTAATTATAAATCCTAATTAAAATTAAATTATAATTCTAAAAAAAAAAAATATATATATATATATATATTAATATTTATTATATTATTTATAAAAGAATATCATTCCTTTTATGCCCTTAGTTAATTAATATCTTTATACACTAGATGGCTTGAATTAGTTGTTACTAATAAAAATCTAATGAACAAATACTATTAGTTACTGTCAATTGTTTGTGGTTTAGTTGATACAAATGTACCTCCCAAGCATCCCCTCTTGTCGGGTGATGAGGGTTCGACACCAAAATTTAGCAAAATGCTGCCAGATCTATGTGAGAATTAGTCGGGTCAACTCGGCCTGATACCCCCAAAAAAAAAAAAAATATACTATTAGTTACTAATATAATTAAATCATTTGAATCTTGTTAGTGGACACTCTACATTTGACCCCTTATTGGTTAATAAAACACCAATCACATTAACACATACAAAATATATATAATTATAGTATTTTATTGAACAGAATATTATTATTATTACAAAAAGGTCAATGATTTGTTTGTATATTTTTTCCCCTGTATTATTCTTGATGTTCTATTTTTTCTCAATCATATTAAACATTAAATTATCTAAAATAATAAAAAAAATCAAAATTTATTTATTAAAAACATTTTATGTTAATACTCCAATAATTATTACTCTACCAAAATTTATTGATATTTTTTTCTCAATATTCATAAAATTAACGTTTTACAAATAATGCTAATTAGTACGGACTATTATTTTTATGAAAAAAGTGTGAAATCTATACAAAATTTTGTATTTTTTAACTGAAATCTATACAAAATTTTGTATTTTTTAAAAAATATGAAAGCTAGTACAAAACAAAAAAAAAAAAAAATTGAAGATATTATTGAATATTCATTGTCTCTATAAAGTGCTTTAATGTCCCGGTAGATTGAGGGAGTTGGTACACGAACTCTTAATGCTTCCTCTAGGGCGGATGATCATGGTTTCGAATCTCATTGGGGTGATTAGCGTCATGTTAAAAAAGTTTTGGGTCGGACCTTTACCCTTAAGTAAGAGTTAAACTCTGTTAGCGCTCTAGGCCGAGTCCGAATTTTAGAAAATTTATTCCAAGGATTTTGGAAAAAACAATTGTTCAATGTAACAATTGTAAAAGTTATTTTCAATGACTTCAACAAATTTAAAAGTCAATTTTGACTGCATAATTTTTTGGATTTTCAACTTTATCTACTAAGAGATTGATGTAATATATATATATATATATATATTTTATTTTTTTTGAAAAGAGATTGATGGAAAGTTGTAAAACTTTTTTATCCATAAATATTCTATCTGTTTCTTTCTTTAATTGTTACTGGATAAACTCAAAATAATAATTGTTAATGTTTTTCTTTCAATAATTTATTTTATTTTTAGAATAATGAGGAAGTTTTTTTTTTTTTTTTGGTTTGAAACCCGATTTGACAACACTATGACTGAATTGTGTGTCGAACCCCAACTTTTATGTTAGAAGCATGAGTGCTGACCACTCGGCCACAACCCATTTGGCATGAGAAGGTTTTTTTAGTATGAGATTTATCGGGTGATAAAAAAAAAAGAATAATACATATAAAAATTTATCGATTATTTTTAATTTGGACAAAGTTATGCTTTATCGAAGTTTATTTGAGTGTGAACTCAGTGACTTTGTGGATATTCATAATATGTATTGTCATTATACTAAATTAATGAGTTTTTATTTTCTATTTTAATTCTTCCCATAAAAGATTCATAATTTCTTGCCAAATTTTAGATTTTTGTCCCAAAAATTTATGTATTCAAAGGCACACTCTATCTATTTAAATTTAATTATGATATTTTAAATTGTAATTAAGTCGGATCGAATCGTTTTTGGGAACGTTAAAATTTCCTATAATATTCGAATTTAAAACTTTGTTAAATGAACCAAACTCATTATAATTTGACCGATGAATTTTAAGTCAAGGATAATATTTTTACGAATGGAAGAAATATAAAAATATGAAAATATATTATAATTATTTTTTTTACGTGATTTGAACTCGTGAAGTTGTGGATTTGGTCTCTCTTTCAATTTTTACTAATAAGATATTTTTTTATAAAAATTTTGCTACTATGACTAATATTAAATTCAACTAATTTTTTTTTTATTACTCATTTGAGACGCCCGGTGTCCCCACTTTTTTTGTGAGACTAATCCAGACTCAGCTTGCGGAGCACTCGCAGAGTTCAACTCTTACTCGAGGGTTAGAGCCCGACCCAGAGCTTTTAAAATGAATGACGCTAACCACCCCAGAGGATTCGAAACCTCGACCATCCGCCCCGAGAGAAGCATTAGAAGTTCGTTTACCAAACTTCCAAACTAAAAATTTCTATAAAAAAATATTTTATTGGCTAAAAAAAATGAAATTGACTAATTTTTTGCATTAATTATTTGATTATTAAAAAAAAAAATATTATTTATATTTAACAGTTTTTGCTGGCTTATTATTATTACGCAATTGAAATCATCGCCCACCACAATTAAATTTTAAAGTGCTCTGAACACGTTAAATATGTAAATCCAATTATTTTGGAAATTTTGGACTTATTTGGTTAAATTTTTCTTTTTTCTTTTTCTTTTTTTTAAAAGAAATTTATTATTTTCCACCATAAAAGTTTCTCAACAATTCTGTTCCTTTTTTTTTTTTCTCTCCTCTCTATTTATACACTATAATTTAATCTGTAAATTTTATTTATAATTGTAAAATTAGTATAGTTATAATTGTAATTTATATGAAATAAAATTTAGTGTCATAATTGTTAAAAATTATGAAGTTTAATTTTAAATCATTTTTTTTATAACATAAAAAAGTGACTAATTTATTAAGAGTCAATATACGTATCTAATATTTTATATATATATATATATATATATTTATTAAAAAAAAAAGGAATGATTATCTTAAAATATTATGTATAATTCTCCTTAATTTAAGTTATTCGGACAACCAATTTTTTTTTTCTTCATTTATATTGTCTAAATAAAGACATTTTATCCAAAATATATATATATATATATATATATATTAATTATAACAAAAGAAAATGAAAAAAAAAATGTCATTTTCATTTTAAACCTCCAAAAAGAAGTGTATGTACCAAAATATTTTCCTCCTATTGCTTTTTTTTCTATTTCACAAATGTTAGAAAAACATAAATAATAATACCTTAATAATTGAGAAAATTATTCCCTTATTTATTTATTTATTCTAAGTCCCTTAAAAAAAAAAAAAAAAAAAAAAAAAAAAGGAAACCATTAGATTTAGATCCGCATTTTCTCTTTCTTTCTTTCTTCTTTCTTCAAAAGGGAACTTTGTGCGTCCAGTCTTCTCCTGGCCCCAGAATCCCCCGGTCAAAAGCTTGTCCCAAATTCTCCCCATTTCACCCACTTCGTTTTTACCTCCTCCGTCCTCCTTCCTCCCCAGCGCCGCCGTCTATACGCAGGGGAACACGCTGTAGTGTGTTTTTCTGTTGTTGTTCTTGTTGTTGCATAGAGGGGAAAAAAGGCGTTGGTTGTAAGGAGAATTTTGCGGAAATGGATTCAAAGATGGAGTTGGTGAGATCAATAGAGGCAGCCTTGGGTGTTTCGTTGGGAGAAGAAAGTGATAAAATGGTGGTGGTAGTGCTCACCACGTCCTTGGCTGTGATCGTTGGGTTAGTCGTGTTTTTCTGGAAGAGATCGGGTGATTGGGGTAGAGAAACTAAGCCGGTTGTTGTTCCAAAGCAGTTCAATTCTCTTGTCGAGGAGGAAGAGGTGGAAGTTGACCCTTCTAAGGTCAAGGTTACCGTGTTTTTCGGTACTCAGACTGGGACCGCTGAGGGTTTCGCTAAGGTACGTTGAAAGATCTTGACCCTTTTTTATTTTTTATTTCTTTTTCTGCAATGTCTTACATTGGGATTGAGCTTTGAATATATTTATTGGTTATCTCTAGCGGTAAAGATTTGGATTTTTTCTGTCTGTAATCCGCATTTCTACTGAATTGTGGCTCAAGTTTACATCTCAGGCATGTTTCGAGCGTTTGTGGTGGTTAGTTCTGTTATCTTACTTTTAGACCAAGAGTGTGATTGTGGCGGTAAATGCGAGCTTTAGAATTGGGATGTGAAGTGATACTATATCGCGAATGTTTTTTCCCGCGAGCATATCTTTTTCTTGTTATTGGAGTGAAGTTTAAATTTTGTGCAAAAGTTTTCCTGGAAATGTTTCTCTCGTCAATTTCATGTCAAATGTTGAAATAGATATATTCTGATTAATAGCAATTTTTTTCTTTTGTTGAATCTATGCTGTACCCATTTTGCTCTCTCTTGTTGGGTGAATCTGAAGTGGTAAAAAAGAGGGCTTTTAGCACTTTTGAATCTGGAGAACTTACTATTTTACAGATAGAGAATCTAAAATTCAGTAGCATGTATAATGGGCACACTGCAAAGGCAGGAAACCTAGAAGGGAAAAAGTGAAAAGGATCCAAAGAAAGTTTATTGGATTCTCCACTATAATGCCAAGCTATCATGAAAAGTTTTTTTTTTTCTTTTTGGGATCCCATTTTAATTTTATTACTATAAAATGATTTCATGAAGTTTATTGGGTTCTTTAGTCCTATGCCCGTGAGAGAGAGAGAAAGAGAGAGCATTCAATTGTAGAATCAAGTTAAGGTAAACCGTATGTGTTTTCTAATTTAAATGTTTTTCTTAGTTAGGTGAAGAATTGTGCATGCGAGCCCTTTCCGTGTCTGCATGTGTGCTTGTGTAAGTGAGAGATTCTGTGTTAAGCATTAATTTGCCGTGACATTTTTGAAGAGAGAGACGTTTTTTAACCATGTCTATTGGATATATTTTATTTTTCTGTAAGGGAAATCACATTTTTTTATCAGTAACTAAATATCAATACACTAATCATGCTTTGCAATTTCAAATTTTTAGGCATTGGCAGAGGAGATCAAGGCAAGATACGAGAAGGCTCTCGTGAAAGTGGTTGACATGGTATGCTTGATTAGTTCATTATTCATGTTTTATAAAAGGAAAAAAAAAAACCCTGATTTTTACACTTCATTTTTTTTTTCATTTTTGGCTGGGTTAGGATGATTATGCTGCAGATGATGACCAGTATGAAGAAAAATTGAAGAAAGAGACCATAGCATTTTTCATGGTGGCAACGTGAGATACATTCTTACTCTTGTTTTTTATCATTATCTTTGTGTTTGATGGAAATAATAGAGAAGAGACAATGATAGTATTACGATATTTATGGCTATATATCCAATCACAAGAGACTCATTATTTAAAATTCATGATGCAGGTATGGTGATGGAGAGCCTACTGATAATGCTGCGAGATTTTATAAATGGTTTACTGAGGTTTGCTCTAACAATTGAATTGATTTTTCCTAATGTTATTCCCTCAAAGCTTTAAGTTTGTGGTATTTGAATTTCCTGTAGGGAAAAGAGAGGGAACCCTGGCTTCAGCAACTTTCGTTTGGTGTATTTGGTTTGGGTAACCGTCAGTATGAACATTTCAATAAGGTATATTGGCTGATTGTCATTCACCTGGCAAAAAAAAAAAAAAAAAAAAAAAAGCTGTCTGTCTTTGGGTTTAGTCTCACACACCCTCTTTTAACAGATTGGGAAGGTAATTGATGAACAACTCAGTGAACAAGGTATGCACATCTCCATTCATAATATATTCTTCCCCATTCTTGGAAAGGGAAGGAGGGCACTTGGAAGTAAAAAGAATTTCCTTCAAAACAAAAAAGTAAGGGAAAAATGGAAAAAAATGTATCACTTAAGAGAGAGTGATGCAGGGTAATGAAGTTGAACGGAAAGGGAGTAAGGGAGGGAGGGAGGGAGGCAGGGAAGCTGCGTTGGGTGTTAAACCATCCTTGAATATTGAGAGTAGGCACATTAAAGAAATTGAACAAAAGTAAAATTGATCATCCTTAAAAAAATAAAGAGAAAGAAATAAGTTTAGTTCTGGGGAAAAAGGAAACTGTATTACTTATGGAGCTTCATTGTTGCTAATTCAGGTGGAAAAAGGTTGGTTCCCCTTGGTCTTGGAGATGATGATCAATGTATCGAGGATGATTTTGCTGCTTGGTATGTATGCTTTATTTTCAGAGGTTAAAAGGGGGAAATTCTTCTCTATTTTGTTTTGATCTTGCTTGAGATTATTGGTTTTTCATTGAACACTTCTACTTGACTCTTCACTTTATCTTTACATACCTTTCAAAACTGGAGCTATCTTTGGCACTATTCCTTTCACTTGTGGATGCTAACTCTCTACTCTGTATTGTTTTCTAGGAGAGATCAACTGTGGCCTGAGTTAGATCAAATACTCAGAGATGAGGATGATGTGAACACTGTGTCCACCCCATATACTGCTGCCATTCTTGAATACCGTGTGGTGATTCATGATTCTGTGGATAAACCTTACGAGAACAACCAATTAAGCATGGCCAACGGGAATGTTTCCTATGATATTCATCATCCATGCATGTATGTGCTCAGTAATCTTTTGCATTTACTTTTGTTCAATGACTTCTTTGCCTATTGATGACTTCCGACCATTCAACCCCAAATGCAGAGTTAATGTTGCGGTTCAAAGAGAGCTTCACACATCTGAATCCGATCGTTCATGCATTCACTTGGAATTTGATATTTCTGGCTCAGGCATCAAGTGAGTAATATCTGCATACTTTTCGTTTTGGTAAATTTCTTGATCTGGTTTATTTCTAAAGTGGTCATACACTAAAATATCAATAGGCTGATTGTGTGGGTTTCTTATTTTGGACCTGGGGGTGAACAATTTGGATAGATTTGGTCATCAAAGTATACCCAAAACATTTTACCTTTATTGTGAAATTTTAATTTCAAGCTTCTATTGCCTTGCTCCCATGCAGTGTCCGATAACACCTATTTAATGATAAGGTGTTTTCATCTTTGGATTATGATATTTTATTTCTGCAGTGGTTTTGAGAAGATATGAATCCATTATGATTGATTTCAAATATTTATGGGGCATTCTTGTAATTTTCTTTTGAATAATCCCTTTCACGTTCCATGGTATTGTCGACTAAAAATGTTAACCCCAGTAAACTGGTTTCTAATATTCTTGTTTCCTTTTATTTTCTTTACCTGCTGTTTACTTCTTGAATTTAAAAATTCTACTCTGATTTCTGTAACCCTGCAGATATTGACATCAAGTGACTTCTATTGACAGGATTTAAATTACATAAGCAAACACCTTAAGCCTGCCTGCACCTTTCATTTATCTGCCAAGTTTTCTTTGTTTTTTTCACTTTTTAACTGAATCATTATATTTTTTTGTACCTTTTGGATTGAGCTTCTCCTAACCACCTTTCTTCAGATATGAAACTGGAGATCATGTTGGTGTTTATGCTGATAATTGTGATGAAACTGTTGAAGAAGCAGCAAAATTGTTGGGCCAACCTTTAGATTTAGTTTTCTCCATCCATGCGGACAAAGAAGATGGTACAAGTTTGGGAAGTTCATTGCCACCTCCTTTTCCAGGCCCGTGCAGTCTTCGAACTGCGCTTTCTCATTATGCAGATCTTCTTACTCCTCCCAAAAAGGTCCTTCCCTTGCCACGTCTCTAACCCCCCCACACACACACACACACACACACACACACACACACACACACAAAAAAAAAAAAAAAAAAAAAAAAAAATTGATTTTCATGGTTATTGTTTCAAGTAACAATATATAATTCATGGGGGTATCAGAATATTATGTTTGTTCTTCCTCTTTCCTTTTATGCTTGTAGACTAACAGTAATTCTGTTGTCCTTTTGACTTCTAAATCATCCAAATTTTCAGGCTGCTTTGCTTGCATTAGCTGCCTATGCAAGTGAGCCTAGTGAAGCAGAAAGGCTCAAATTCTTGGCATCTCCACAGGGGAAGGTGAGCTAGTATGCCTAGTGATTCATTGGTTTCTTAGTGCCGCCTAAATTCTCTTCTTTTATCTGTGCATTTTTTTGATGAATGCTTAAATCATACTACTCTGTTTTAGGATGACTTTTCACAATGGGTTGTTGCAAGTCAGAGAAGCATCCTAGAGGTCATGGCTGAGTTTCCATCTGCGAAACCTCCACTTGGTGTATTTTTTGCAGCTGTAGCCCCTCGCTTACAGCCCCGTTACTATTCAATTTCGTCTTCTCCAAGGTGATTGTTTATCTAAATTCTGATCTCTGCATATAATGACTATAGTGCCATGTAGTATAACAGTCTCATGAATAACTTGCAGATTTGTTCCCGAGAGAGTTCATGTAACTTGTGCTGTGGTTTATGGACCTACTCCTACAGGTCGTATTCACAAAGGAGTATGTTCAACCTGGATGAAGGTATGATTGGAATCTAGGTGCAGAAATAAACTTCTGCATTCATTTGTTGACAATATTAGAGAACTATCCATTGAATTCTTTGGTATGTATGAATTATTGAAACAGAATGCAGTTCCCTTGGAGAAAAGCCCTTACTGTAGCAAGGCACCTATTTTTATCAGGACATCTAATTTCAAATTGCCAGCTGATCCTTCAGTTCCAATTATCATGATCGGACCAGGGACTGGCTTGGCTCCTTTTAGAGGATTCCTACAGGTATCTATTAATCATTTTCTGCATCTCTCTTATTTCCGTGAAAAGGAATCTCAGTAGTTGTTCCTACTTTCCAGGAAAGATTGGTCTTAAAAGAAGACGGTGCTGAACTTGGTCCTGCTCTTTTGTTTTTTGGTTGTAGAAATCGTAAAATGGTAACATGTTATTCAATCTTCTCTGCAAATTTCATAGGTAATGTTAATCTGTTAACATACTTTTTCCTGGCTTAATAACTTCACATTTGGTTGCAGGACTACATTTATGAGGACGAGCTTAAAAATTTTGAAGACCAAGGAGTCATATCAGATTTGATAGTTGCATTCTCAAGGGAGGGGCCACAAAAGGAATATGTTCAACATAAGATGATGGAAAAGGTCAGTCAATTTCTGGTTTTGTGGATGCATATTTACATGACCGATTATCCTCAACTAACTTTTGTTGTTTATTTTTGTGCAGGCTGCCCAAGTTTGGAGTTTGATCTCCCAGGGTGGGTATCTTTATGTATGCGGGGATGCCAAAGGGATGGCAAGAGATGTGCATCGTACTCTGCATACCATTGTCCAGGAGCAGGTATATAATACTCTCTCTTCCTCTTCTTCCTCTGACATTCATGCTTATTCGTGCTTGGATACTGTAATGTATTCGGACATGGAGGTCTTAGTTTGATGCCTGCTACTCTGAGTTCCCTCTTTTTTGCTCATGGATGACAGTTCCATTATTCCATTAGGAAGGCACTCCCCCTTTTTAGTCTTACATGGATATTAGGTACTATCTTCTGTGATTCAAACTGTTTCCAGTGTTGATACTTAGTTACAATTTTCCCCTGTTTTTGAAGTTTAAGAAAAAAATTTGAGAGAATAAAGATGTTATTTTGAGTTGTTACTCTATCCTCTTTTTTAGCTAATATGTTGCATAAGCCAAAATGTAATCGGTATCAGGAAGTTTTCTTGTGAACCCATCTTAGATTGTTGATGGTGTTAGAAGGTTTACTTGTGTTGTTCTCTTTGTTTTCCCCTTATCTTGCATTTCACACGTTCATGATGGACAAACTACATTCTCTAGTTGAGTACTACTTTATTTTCCAACAAACAGGCATAGCCTCTAATGTGTTTTCGATAATCAGTCTTATTGCTCAAGTTAATTTCAAATGGTATAATCTGCACCTGAACTCACCTTGATTAGGAAAAACGAAGAAGTGTGTGTGTTTGAATTGTATCCATAGTGTGTGTTTCTAAAATTGCTCAACATAGTATGTCAGATCTAAACTTCCAAAATGCAGTAGCATGGACTTGAATCTATTGAAGCTTGGGACTAGATGTCAGAGACCACATGATATATTCTTTTAAAGATAAATGAAAAACAGTAATGGCAAGAGAGGATGGTGTCCTGATTGCATAACAATCTAGTACAGTATGATGTTGAAATGTTAGTCATTCATCTAAAGAAGTGAATTTACAGTATAATGTTGGTTATGGTGGAGTTGTCTGGAAGCCCAGATCATCGAAAATATGCTTCATAGCCTTTAGTTGGAATTTGCTGAATCATATAAAATTTGTTTTATCTCTGTGATTTCAGGAAAAGGTGGATTCCTCTGAGGCTGAGGGCATTGTTAAGAAACTACAAATAGATGGACGGTATCTCCGGGATGTCTGGTGATAGTTCTTATAGTTCCTTGCAAGAAATTATCTGGTGCATTATGAGTACACCAATTCATTTATTACTTCCATATACAAAGCCTTGTTCATCACAATCCTGTCAGTTATGTTGGTGCCAGAAGCTAGGGATCAACAACAAACAACAGAGTTTACATTCCTTGTGGTGGTGACCTTTAAAGTTTTGTCTGCTAGGTTGTGGGTTGGTTTATCTTCCATTGGAGGTAAAAAAACATAATATACCTTATATGCCTGTAACTTTCTTCTTATCCCAGAATTCAAATTGATACAAAGGACACTAGCCATACTAGTTAGTGACAACTCAAATCAGTAAGTGGTTTTAGGATAATTTACATTGTCCATGTAACAATAGTTTTATTTGTGTAAATCAAAGAAAGTTATAATAATGCTCTTGGTTTACATCAGCTTTATCAAGCTATTGGTGCCTGTCATGTTGCTTTTCTTGTTCGTCCTTGACGATAATATTATTTACCTTATGATAGATTAATAGTACAATGTTATTTCAATAATATAATATATAAGTATAAAATTTTTCTGTAGATGCATATAAAAAATTAAAAAAAAAAAAAAAAAAATTCTGTAGATGAATTCAAAATATACGTGAATTAAGCATTAAAATTAGATTCACCAACAAAAAGTAATATATATACATATATATATATATATAATAATAATATTTGCCTTCCTTATGTCGTCTAATTCGCTAAGGTCTCCTCCATGTAGAAATTGTATGGGTAAGATTCTTGATTTTTCTATTTCTAGTTATTATTTTATTGTTTGAAAAATCTGCGGAAATTAAGTTAAACACGAGATTAATTTGAAAAAAGGAAAAACGTGGAAAAATACACCTTAATTACGAGGTCTTAAACGTCATTTTCAAAAAAAAAATCATCCAGATTTCTTGAGCTCCAATTAACTTCCTCGTTCTGTAGCTGTCACGCGCTCAGCCATCTCTTTGCTCTCTCTCTCTCTCTCTCTCTCTCTCTCTCTCCAAACTTCAAATTCCTTCAAAAATTAAATTCCCGGCGAGCTCGTGTTTTTAGTTTTTACTCTCGAAAACAGTATTCAATCAATTCTTCCGGCCTGCTAATTCTCTTCATTTTCCTGCACGGTTTCTGGTTTTCTTCCTTAGTCTTAATCCGTTCTCTCTAGGGTTTTAGAGTCACTAAAAGAGAGCAGAATTTTGAAAAATGCAACGTCAATTTTAGAAGAAAAAAAAAATTGAGAATGGTGGAGAACTCAAAGAATCCGAAGAAAAAAATTATTACGGAAGAAGATACCTCTACTATTTTACAGAGGTAAGTTCACATTGCAATTTTTAGTTTTGAGGTTTTTTTTTTTTTTTTTTTTAAAATGGTTCTGAAGTATAAATTTTGATTTATTTGAATTTTAGGTATACGGCAACGACTGTACTGGCTTTGTTGCAAGAGGTGGCTCAGGTGCAAGGTTCAAAATTTGATTGGGAAGAGCTGGTTAAGAAAACCACAACAGGAATTTCCAATGCCAGGGAGTACCAAATGTTGTGGCGTCATTTGGCTTATCGTGATTCGATGATGGATAGACTGGAAGATGCTGCTCAACCTCTGGTAGGTAGTCAATTATTCACTTTGTTGTTATTTGTTTTTATCATTGTTTTTGGAAAATAATTCCGCAGTAATTTTTATGTTTGAAGCGGTAGTTTAGGGCTTGATTTTTTTTTTTTTTTTTTTTTAAAATTGTATAAAGGAAAATGAAATAACTGCCAGATGTTCGTTTGTGCACAAGACCATGAACTTGGGAGATGCAGATAAATTTGTGTTATGTGCATAACTTGGGATACGTCATAACTTGTGTATGAGAGCTGGTCATCTGGAATGTCCTGATGACTGTCTTCTTGTTATGACTAGATGTTGCCTTTGGACTAAACATTTTTTTTTATCATTTTTTGGTGTGTTTTTAATTAGCAGGATGATGATAGTGACTTAGAATGTGAACTGGAAGCATTTCCTGCTGTAAGCACTGAAGCTTCAGCAGAGGCTGCGGCATGTGTAAAGGTAAAAGTTGTCTATCAATTAGCTCTGGATGCTTATTCATTGAGATAGAAATTTAATATTATTATTAATCTCATGTTTGGAAGTGACATTGTTTGGGCAATTTTTCGTGCTCCATTTTTGGTGTATTCCAAGGTGCTTGCAATGAACAGATAGTCTACTTTTCTCAACTATGACATACTCTGGAATGTAAATATTAGGCGGTCCTGTAATGCTGCAGGAAATCCTCAAGCTTTAACCAGTTTTATTAAGTCTTTGCCTTTTTCAGAGGAATGTTTTTTGGATTAGTTATAATAGTTTTTTTCTTTGTTAGCTGATATGTGGTTGAAATAGGCTTGTTGGCTGCTTTTATTTGTGGAACAGGGCAACTATTCATTTGCTAAATTTCTGAGATTAAGCAAGAGAATCAACAGTCATTCTTCTGCCTGTCACAGTTTTCTTTGATACATGCAATTAATGCAGCGACTTTCAATCTCTATTTTTTCATGTGTGTATATTTAGCTCTATTCAATCAAGATTGTCATTCTTGCTCATAATTCCTGATCTACCATATCAGGAGCTAGATTTCTTAGTGACAATCTTTTTGGAAATTTTGACTGAATTAGGTCTTGATTGCATCTGGTGTATCAAATGACCCTACTGGCTCAACAGTTGAAGCTCCATTGACAATAAGTATACCCAAAGGCCAGATGTCCAAAGCTCCAGAGAACTCACTGTCTACTAACTGCACCCTGGGGACAAACATAACCGTCCCAATTTCTGTACAGAAACAGCCTATGCCTACTAATAACAATGCTGAAGGGTTGGATTCAAATGGAGCAGCAAATGCTAATTTGACTCGACGGAAACGAAAGCCTTGGTCATCTTCAGAGGATTTGGAGCTTATTACAGCTGTACAAAAGTGTGGTGAAGGAAATTGGGCAAATATTTTGAAAGGAGATTTTAAGGGCGATCGGACTGCCTCGCAACTATCCCAGGTTCCTTTTTATTTTATTCCCTTTGTGATTCTCTACAAAATTTTATACATCATGGTCCAATTATTTTTTCCATTTTTCATCTAATAATGTATATCAGTCCCCTCAATCTTAAGGATTTATGAATAGCCTCTTTTTTTGAAGGGGAGGCAAAGATATTTGAAATGTTTCTGTGTGTGTATAATAGCTGTCTAACTAACTGGTCCTTTTTGACAATAACTCTGAGCTCAGGATGGAGAAATCTAATTAAAAAGCTTCTAGCTACACCATTCTGGAAAGTAAATGGAATCCAGAGTGAATGATGCGTGTTAATGTGGCTTAAGAGGATAGTTGAAGTTGGATATAGTTAAGGAACTTAATGGGATTTTTGTGTCCTGAGTCATTTAGGATGGATGGAACTGAAGGCTAAGCAAACAGGGGGTGTTAGGGTAAAATCTGGGAGGAAGCTTATTTGTTTCACTAATCATACAGAAAATGACCTTAAAAAGGCTGTTCGCAAATCTTTAACAACAAGCAATTTTGAGTTAGATTTTCAAAATCAATGATATTTCGACAATTTTGAGGCTGATTTGCCAACTGGATTTAGGGTTTGCTTGATAAAAATGAAGTCTTTAACGTTCACAAACTAAAATGACTGAAGGCTAAATTATTAATATGAAGCTTTTGAAGGTTGATTGTGTCATTCGAATTTTGAATTTGGTTAGTGTGTTTTATAACAACTCACATGTCTGAGATTTAAAATATTTAAGTTATTGTCATCTTGACGTAGGATATATTTTTGCTTATGTCTTTTTTGAAATTATTAATATTTCAGCAAAATAATATTTTAAAAGCAAATTTTTGTTTGTAAAAACTAATTAATCACTATTTGAAGTAATAATAATTTTTATTTTTATTTTTATGAAGTTTATGGAATATTTAATATTTTTATATTTTTTGTGATATTTGCCAAATCTTTTAGGAGAAAACCCAATCACTAAATGACTGCATCCAGCATTGAGCACATAAATCTTAATTCTAGCAAAATTTGTATGATAGTATTTAACCATGTTTATTGTTGAATCACTGAATTGGATAAGCTCTTGAAAGGCCCTTAGATGATTTGCTGAAGGTTATTGGTGTAACGAGAGGATTGAAATGATTTTAAGGTGTAAGAAACTCTTACGATTTCTTGAATGCCTCAGGAAGGGGCTCTATAAAATTAATAGGAATTAATGATTCTAGTAAAAGAAAGCTGCCTCAAGAAATATATTCCTTTTGATTTCACTGTTAAAGAATTCCGTTGTTATCTAGTATGGTTAGGGTGTCTGGGTTTCCCCAGGTTTCCCGGGTTCAAATCCCGGCAACGGAAAATCATTTGGAACATGGAAGATGCCTGGGAGGTTAGGAACTTGTGAAGAGAGCTAACATTTATTTAGTACATATATACAAACCATTTTGGATTTTATCTATATTGTACTTCTGTCTACTGCAGATGTTACTGCTCTTGATTTTCTCCCTTCTCATAAATGTCATATTACTGAATATCTGCAGAGATGGGCTATACTCAAGAAACGAGTTGGCAACAATTTGAATGTGGGAACTGGCTCACAGATTTCTGATGTTCACCTGGCTACTCGGCGGGCAGTATCTATGGCTCTGGGAGAGTCTCCCACACTATCTTCCTCAATTGCTAATGGTAGTTATTATTGCATTTCTTTGTACTTGTATGGTCTCCTAATGCCTAGAGTTGTCAGAAATTGAATCCAACTTTTGATTCTTTTCCCATTTTGATGGGTAACTATTATGTTCCGGTTTTCTGGGAAGTTAGGACTTTTGTCCTTGCATTTGGTTTTCGCCACTGCTATTGGTACCTGTCAATGGAGTAGTTAATAGTACAATGCTTGAGTTCATAGCTTTTACTGGATTCTGTGCCTAGTAACTTAAAAATAATTTAGGCCTAGATATTTTATTCAGCCTACAGTGACTATGGACCTAAGAGTTTCCTTACTTTCACTCATTAGTTTTTCCTCCAAATGAGGTATATTGATGATTTACACTATACTTCAACTGCCTCTTATTTCTATCTTCTTCTCTGCAACCTTTTGTTACATCTGTTTTTTTTCTTCTTTTTGTCCCCTTAATATATATAGCAGGAGCAAATTCAAATGTTGTGCATAGTAACCTTGGACAACCTGCTGGTACTGAAGCATCACCTAGTGCTATTCAGTCATTGCCTTCATCTCAACATGATGCTGCTTTAACAGCAGCATTAGGACCAATGGGGTCATCAAAAGCACGAATTGCCCCAAAGAAACCATCTGCAAGTACAAAGACTGCCCTGAGTCCAGAATCAATGGTTTCAAAGTCTACTCTCAATCCAGATGCAATGCCTTCAAAGTCTGCTGTAAGTCCTGATTCATTGGTTAAAGCTGCAGCATTTGCTGCTGGAGCCCGCATTGCTACCGCCTCTGATGCTGCATCACTACTCAAGGCTGCCCAATCCAAGAATGTTGTCCATATCATGCCTGGTGGTTCTTTGGTGAAATCATCAGTTCCAGGAACTTCAAACTCATTACCCAGTAACGTGCACTTTATTCGTACTGGCCTGGCATCAAGACCAATTTCTTCCTACTCCACGGCCTCAACAAATGTCTCTCAACCCAGTGTAACTCATCAAATTCAAGGCCATTCTGCAAAACCTGCTGCAACTGTAACTCAATCCAGCTCAGGCGCTGGTGCTCCAGATTTAAGTCCTGCATCTGAGATAAAAAGCACCACCATATCTGCCCTTCCTCGTGGGTCTGATGTGAAAACTGTTGAAAAGTCTTCTCTTAGTGCAACTAAGACAGTAAAAGAGCTTGTCCTAGAAGGGGGAGTTGGTTTAGCAGCCAAAGCACCTAATAAGCAAATGGAAACAGATCAAAATACTATTTTAAACAATTCACCTATGGATGTGGATGTTTCAGCAAATTCATCCAAAGATCAAATAGAGGGGGACCAATCCTCCGTTGTAAGCAAATCCTTGGAAGAGCAAAATGGAAGAGGAAAGGTTTCTGATTTGGAGGCTTTGAAAGTGAAAGAAGATCAGATTGATTCAACAAGCTCTAGTCTTGCAGCTACCAATGGGCACCATGGTATTGTCGAAAATGATAAGTCAGAGATTTCACTCGTAGAAAACAATAGCGAAATTTCTCATGCAAATGAGGGAAATCATGAAAATGGAAGTGTGTTACAGATGAAAGAGGGCCCAGAAGATATGGATGTAGATGGGAATAAGGGGGAAAATGTTTTGAGCCAGGATGAAACTTGCAATAAGAGTACAGCGTGAAGCAGAGCATTGGAATTCAACTTTAGAATGCATGGTTTGTTTTATGTATGTTCATCTTTGTTTTCTCTCCCTTTTCTGATCATGTGTAATTTTGCAGGAAGCAAGTAACCATCATTTAGATAGGAAAACATGAAGCAGTAATTCCAATGTTGCTTGCTCAATGTTATACTGTTATTAATTTGTAAATAAATATATACATATTTTCTCTGGAGCTGTGTCTTGCGCTGAGGTTGTTTATCTCCTTTGAGTCTGCTAACTCTCTTTGTTGTAAAACAGGAAGGTAAAAGTATCTTGATATACAAATAGAAACCACTGTGATGTACCTTTTATATTTCATGATCTAAAAATTTCCTTTGAAGTCTATTATATCTTGATTATTCACAGTACACCATAGATATAAAAGTTATATATTAGAAGTTAACAAGAACAAAACTCTTCTAAAATGAAAAACTACATTGGTGAAACTGTTATATCACTTTGCTGTTTTTGCAGTGACGGACTGATGCAGGCGAAAAATGAGGGTCTTTTCTGCTTCTTTAGCTTCACACCAAACAAGAAAGACTTCAATGGGATTCTGGAGCGAACAGCAGCATACCTGGAGTGGTGATGTCTTTTAACAGAGACATCAAACTCATCGTCTATTTGTTTCAATGTCTTCTCAATCTCAACTTGTAAGTTTTTCACTCTCTCAAGACCTGTTTTCAGTTCATCAGCAACTTTGTTGTTCTCCTGTTTCATATTTAGAAGCTCGCCCTGGAATTTAGCAGCTTGATAGTCATCGAGCCCAGTTACTTGTTCTTCCTTTGACCCTATACTTGACAACCTTAGTATCTCTTCCTGGATGCTGGACAGTGATGATGATCTGTTTTCCAAGTCATCCTTGATTACTGCATTGTGATCTAGCCATAGTGCGAGCTCGGTTTGTATCTCTGTCAGGTGCTGATATATTGGACGGATATCCGAGCTCAGCGACTGGTGATGGTGATCTGTGCTCCCACCTTTCTGACTTTTTCCCTTCAGTTTAGCTATCTCCTCTTGGAGATCCTGAACGGTTGTCTGGAATTTCTGTATTTGGTGGAATGTGGTGCTGAACCTCATCCAGAACCCTATGTTCTCTTCTAGCAACTCATCAATATCTGTCCGGATCTTCTCTTCAATAATGGAAAACTTATGAGAATCTCCCATCTCCACGATCTTGACATCTTGATCCTTTTCTACAAAGGAGACACTTGGCTGCTCAATTACAGTCTCCTCTGTTGTGTCGTGTTTGGATTCACTAGTTTCTTTGCCTGACAAGTCTTGTAGTCCCTTTTCCTTCTTGTCTCCATTTGAAGGCTGATCATCTGAAATATGTAAGCTTGTTGCCATTGTTTTCCCTTCTTTTGACTCTACTTCTGCCTCATCTTGTGTTTGATCTGCCTGAACGAAGTTGAGTTGCTCTCTTAGCGATTGGATCTCTGATTCCTTTTCAGCGTTGGCACTCTTTAGAACTTTTATCTGTATGCAGTACTGGAAGAGACTGGCACGTTTTTTCTTCTCAACTTCATTTAGCTTCTTCCTTGCTTCCTTGTAATTCCTAAGAACTGATGTGTACTCATTTAGTAGTATCTTCTCCTTATCATCTATTCCACTTAGAAATAGATCTCTCCAGTTGGGCTGATCATCTTCTTCCTCTCCAACATCTTCATCTTCATTGTCTGTGCTTGGTTTTGATGGGAACATATTTTGCCTCTTTACTTCATCATCATTTCCTGTGAGAAAACTATTTTGTTATTTATTAAGAAAAAAAAAGAGTTTTAGGAAACGCTTTTTTCCTTATATGGCTGGGTAAAGGTACCTTGATCTGTAAGGCTGTTTTGCTTCAAATTCATTTCTGTTTCTGGATTTGCTACATTTACATTTTTGTTAAACCCTTCCTTTTGTTGATTGCTCTTTGAAGTGCTTCTCATTTGAGTAGTCACTTGAAGATCATGATTAGGCTGGGTACTGGATTTTCCAGAGCTGCCATTTGAATTTCCTCTATTCAAGTTAACATTTTGTTCTTTCATGCCTGTTTTCTTGTCAATGCCCCTTTCCCCAAATAAATCTTTTTTCCACTCGGAATAGTTTTCATCTCTCAACTTGTTGGTAGCATGGTTTCCACTTTTCTTTAATTCATCTGTCATTTCCACATCTTCTGCTGAACTCCCACATTGATCTGACTTTCTTTCACAACCATCATGAACAGGTTGCACAGAATCGGAGTGCCTTCTTTCTTCTGCTGATGTTGAAGCATAAACACCGGAAATTTCTCCTTTGTTTTCTTCATTTTTCATTTCCATACTTTTAGTTGGAATAATTGAATCTCTCCTATCAGATATTTCTGGATTTCCATCCAGTAGACCTCCTACTGATGAGTAAATATCATTTTGATGTACTTTATTAGAATTGAACCAAAAAAAGTCATCTTTGATGGCTTCTGCTGTCATACCTCTTTCAGTGAAATCAAAAGAAAATGTTTCATTTTGTTGTTCCTTAAATCCTCTTGCTGAAGCATCACTTGGACCAGCTTCAATTGGATGTTTTCCTTCTTGATAGATAAGATCTTTACCATTGTTAGACGGATTAACTTCTCCTTCTTCCCATCCGGAAGAACTACTTTCTGGAGTAGTTCTCGCTGGACTTGCACTAAAATTGCTGATGTTATCTCGTTGGCTTGAAAGGAAAGGGTTTTTGTCATTGTCCATGTCAGACATGCTCCTTTTCCAAAGATCAGCTTCCAAAGCTTGATCAGGAGTAATCATACCATTCATCATCCCTTGAGCTCTAAGTTCTCTATTGGTAGCTGAACTGGCTAGTAGTTTCTGATTCTGTGGATAACTTGATATGGTTTTTGCAAGGTTCTTTTGCTCCCCGATATTACAAGTATTTTTCTCTGGTTCTTGAGCTTTCTCTTCCGCCTCCTTAGTATTTAAATCTTTAAAATCTTCTGGTTCACTCTTTCTGGTCACCTTCACTTCCTGCAACTGAACCTTCTTCACTGGTATAGTTTGAGAGGATAAAATCACATTTTCTTCCTCTTCATCTGGCTCTGCATGCAGCAATTTCTCTGAGAGATCATCAAAATTACAACTTGCTTCAACAAGTTGAGTTTGAAGATTGTTGTTTTGTTCATTAATGCACTGATTGAGACTTTGGACTCGCTGCAATTCTTGTTCCAGTTCTTTTATCTTGTGGCTCTTACTGCATGAGTCATCAATTAACATCTCTTTTTCCCCTTCTAAGCTTCTAATATGACCTTGAAGTTCATTTGTCTCTGACCTTAATCTATTTACGTAAGCATTCTGAGAAGATACTACATTTCCCAAGCTTATAACCTTTTCCACAAGTTCATCAACTTGCTCTGCAAGGTCAGAAATGGTAAGTGAATTTCCTGGACCAGCCTGCGACTCCTCTTTTATCTTTCTGTGCAATGTTTCCAGGTCATGAATGGTATCCTCTGTAGATCCATTTTTTTGCTCCTCCAATTTAGTTTGCTCTGAGTTTGGGCTCAAAACCTTGTTTTTTACTAAGTGCAGATGCTGTTCACCCTGGTTGTAGTTTAGTTTCTCTTTTAGTTTCTCAAACTTTTCTCGGGCTTCTTGAACCTTCTGGAACTCAATACTGGCATCTTCAGCTGCTTGCTTTTGTTTATCTTGTAAATGAGCTAAGGTCTCTTGGCACGATCTCATGGCTGAAGTAGTCATTAGAGTTCGAGCCTCATCATCCCCAATGACCATTCCAATCCCAAACTCATCCTGTAAGTCATTGACTTCCCCTTGCATTTCAGTAATCAGTTTCTCAATCTGCCAGTATTTTTCCGCCCTACTTTCATATGCACTTCTGAGAAATTCCTTTTCAGTTTGAAGTGTCAAAATTTCCTTCTGAAGCTTATCAATTCTCTCAAGTGCCTCAGACTTACTCAATCCTGAACATGGAACAGGTACAGGAACATGATGATGATCAGCAGCAGAAGCAGAATCAGCACAGAAGCAGAATCATCATCAGGATTAATCTTCAGGAGCCCTTTCTTTGACATCAATCTGGTAGGTGCATTAGGGTTCTTCCTCAAAACATTATGAGTTTTGGGGATGTTTAATTTTGGGGGAGCAGGTGGGTTCTTGGAGAGAGTATTGAGTTCATCTAATGGCAATCCCCCCATGGCTGGAACCTTCCCCAGTTCAAAATCATCATTCTCATCCATTCCAAAAGAAATCCTTTCAGGGTAAATGGCTGCGATAGCTCTATTGGCACTCTGAAGCTCTTTTGACAGATGATCATACCTCTCAGCTAAAGCTCTATATCCCCTGAAAGCATCTTCAACAAAATTTACAATCTCTGGCCTCTTTCTGTAGTACATCTCAGCCCTCTGCCTAAAGGTATCCCCATCTTCATCAATGATTTTAAGTATATATTCAACCTTCTCTTCCATATCTGCAAGCCAAATAGTTTAACTGAATTACTCCTTTTCGAGTCCCTGTGTTAATAATAACACTAGCTAAGATAAAATGATCCCTAACCATCTCTCTAAAAGTCCATTAACAACAAAAAATTTCATTGCAGAAGGTGGAATTCCGTATCTTCCCCATATTATGATAAGAAGATCAAACAGATAATGGGGAAATAAAAAATAAAATTGTGATTTCCTATTTAGGATGACATTCGTTGAAAAAGTTTATTCTTCTTTTAAAACTATATAGGCGTTCAGTAGAACATGTACAATTTAAAATTTTGATCACCTTATAGATGTAAAATTTACCATCTCCAAGATCAGGGTAAAAAAAAAAAAAAAAAGGAAACAAAATTGATGTTTGTTGTATGTCCTTGAATCCCCTCATGATTCCATGGAATATATATGTATGTATGTATATATAATATTTCAGATTGAAAAAGGGGGAAAAAAATGTCACCTTGCAGATTTTGGTCCAGCCATTTTGACTGCTTTGTCCTAACATGGCTAGCCCACCACCATGAATATGCATTTCTTGCTGCTCTCTGCAACATTGTTTTTTTTCTTTTCGTTCTTCACTTTCTCTCTCTGTCTCTCTGTCTCTCTCTCTCTCTCTCTCCACACACACACACACACACTTAAGTTATTCTTTATTAGTCATCTAAAGAGCACACACACACACGACAGACAGACAATGAGCATGATTCATGACATCTCTTCTCCTCTCCTCATTTCAGTTTGGATAATGCAATAAGAGAATTTGGGTGAAATTGAAACAGCTATCAAATGAAAATTATTGCGATTTCGGAAGGTGTGTTGTCCAAAAATGGAGGAGATCCATCGTACTTGGTCAAAGCATGGGTTGGGGGTAATGAGAGTGTTGGATCATTCTTTAGTGATGCATAAATGTAGGAGGATTCTATCAACTAACTTTCTTTCTTGTCCAATTGACACCTTTATTTCGATTTGCCAGGTTGTTACAGACATTTAATCCCATTTCTTGTATTTCTTCTAGTCGAATTGCATTCATGAACCACTCTCGTATTTTTAGATATCCTTAATAAACGAACATACTTTAGTTTCCGATCTTTATATTCTTTTTGTCCAACAAAAATCATGTAATATACGAGAATATGTTATTTTAATAATAATAATAAAAACTCCTACGTTACTCACGCAATCTCATGCATGTCCACTCAATAGTCCTAATTACACCAGTTTTCGTCATTTTTTAAAATTAATTATTAAACTCATGATCACTTCATAAAACACGTTAAGTTAATTTTTTTTTCTAACCTAATATTCTTATCAATTTGAAAAATTTTTTGTAAAGTGATAATGTTGAGGTACGCATTATTCACTTCTTGTTGAAACCTTTTTTGAAACTACCTAATGAAACTCTTTTTTTGCATTGATATATATATTTTATAATAAAAAATTATGATTATAAGTTGCAATAATAATAACTTATTAACCCGGTAACTTGGGAAAGTTGATGCGCGAATTCTTAATGTTTCCTCCAGGGCGAATTGGTCGATGTTTCGAATCCCCGAGGTGGTTGGGTCAGACCCTCACCCTTAAGTAAGAGTTGAACTCTGCGAGCGCTCCGCAAGGTGAGTCCGGATTAGTCTCACTAAATAAGGTGGAGACACCAAACGCCTCAAGTGAGTATAAAAAAAAAATAATAATAATAACTTATTAGTTTATTTTAAATTTAGCACTATTCATATATTTTATTAAAAAAATAGTATTTTTTTTTCAAAAAAAAGGGTTCAGACATATTCTGTTCATACCCAATAAATGTGATCCCAGGTCTAAATATTACATGTATCTGAATCTGAGTATGGTCCAAATATTAAAAAATTAAAATAATCAGAGTACGTCATGAGAATTAGTTATTATACGAATAAGGTAAAAATTAGTTCCGACCATCACTAATTACTGTTAATATATTTTCCTTGTGCTGATGAAGGCACATTCATTGTAATATACTTATAAAAGCAAAGTAATGTCATCTAACAATGAAGAAAATTAAGTAAAATAACAAAACATAAAGAAATTTAACCTAATTTGACAAAAAAAAAAACTTACATCTTCGTTTCATCCTGCAATATCATTAATGGATCTTTCTAGGTATCAAACATGTCAAAATAAGTGTAATCTTGCATACATGTGTTTGGTATCAGTACAAATCAAACGAAAGCTAATTGTATTTGCATGATGACTACAACTGAAAAAAGTAAATATATATATTTTTTTTTCCCCTTTTTTGGGAGGTGGGGGAGGAGATGATTCAGTAAAAACAGAAATATTGATTAAATAAAGAATAATAATATAAAGAACCACTCAAATATTTACAATAATCTGATTTCTCAGTGAATTTTAGATCTATTTACACCAATTATGTTACAAGAATGGAACTTTTTAGATATCAATATATATACACAAGTATTTACATCAAAGAATATTATTATAAGCACACACACTCTATTTTTTCCTTTTTCTCTTTTTTTTTTTTTTTTTTTCTTTTTTCATTTTATTCCCTACTTCAATAAATTCAAGATCCAAATAATACCTAGTTCTGTAAAAACAGAAGAAATCAATCCCTGGCAATTCTAAATTAAGAGGTGAAATATACAGTTTCCAACCTGAAAACATGATTCTTTTCTGCTTCAAATCCAATAGAGTAGACCAACCAGCTTCCAAATGAGTAGAATCATCTTCTCAATACACAAACTCATATGCCACATGAGCATCACCTCATCTGATAATACTCTGAACATAAATACCAAAATACTGTCTTTTAATTTAATAATGAATCCTTTTTTTTCCCAAAATTTTTGGTTTTTTTTTTTTTTTTTTTTTTTTTTTTTTTTTGTTATTCTTGTAAGACATTTTTTGGAGTAGTCATTTGTCATTGGTACCCTGACATAGAGTTAATCCACTAACATGCAGCAGGAGCTGCATGGTGGATATTGGTCATCGATATCAAACATTTTGCAGAGAGGACAGCCACTGTTCCATGAATTTCATTTTATCTGCAGCGCCAAGATGTAAACAAAAGATCAGAAATTTCACTAAAGATGTCAATCTCTGATTAGTATCACAGCTGTAAATTTGCTTCATTTTCTAAAGTGCATTCATTATACATAACAATTTCACAGGGTTTTACTAGGGTTAAGTGGATTGGAATCATCAGTAGCCAGATAGAATGAAGAGAGCAAAAATTTCATATTCTCATTTTAATTAACTCTAAGGTAAAAATTTTTGGTTTAGTAGAAAGGAGAAGGTACAAATAGGAATTCAGAGAAATCTGACAATATAGACACAAAAGATAGTAGTTTATTAAGAGCATTTACATGACCAAAAAAAAAAAAAAATGGCAGATTGAGAGATAGTGCAGGCAGATAATGTTTATAACAAGAGACCAAAATGTAATTCCCTCACACATGCAAGCAATAGTAAGCATTTCATTTCAATGTATCAGGCTAACTATAAATGTTTTGCTCTCTACTCTAATAATGGTACCTATGCAATGCATTTCATAATCTTTTAGCATACGTTTTCCTATTGCCTCTTTCAAACTTGTTCACAGTCATTTAATGGAAGCTATCTGCAGTATGCTATAAATTCAATTTTCTTGCATTATATATATATTCTTCTAACCACAAATTTGTGCATTCTCTTAATTTCCTTTCATTGTGTGTGATTCAACACATAATATTATTACAATCCTGTACAGTGTTTCTTCAAAACTTCACGGCATGGATAGATTCAATAAACTTCCAAAGCACTCTTTTATCATGTAAAATTGAACATTGTAATCTTCAAATCAGATGTGATGGACACAGTTTCTGTTCTATTCTACTTCTCCTTATCCTGCACTTCTATAGTTTCCATTCATCTTCTAAAATTATTTCCTGGTAATTAATTAATTTTGAGTCTGTAGAGTTGGAAGTCAACATGTTTCATCCAACAATTGGATCGAACTAAATGATGCTTTGCCTTTGCATAATCTACCCCAAAACTTTGTTTTTCTTCAGTAATTTATTATAATGACATGAATATAAGCACTTACTAGTCCATAAGGTAAAGGCAATGTCATGTTAAGTTCTTTCTTTCATCTCAATTAGATCAAACCTCATCTATTCAATTCAGATCAAATGAGGAAAGGAGGTATTCTGCAACTAGTAAAATGGTTAAAATGGCAAAAAGTGACTTTCTCTAAGAATTTCTTAGTTTGGGGTGCCTTGATCAAACCATTCTAAATCAAAAATAAATTCAACAACCTCACTTATCTACCAAGAAGCAATATTGTGTGGCAAAAGAAGGTAAACCCTGTAAATGCAAGTTTCCAATGAACTCTCATAAAAATAATTGTCTGGGCAATCATATAGAAGGGAATGAAGTTTTACCTGCAGCATACAGATCCGAGATGTTGCCAATGGTGCTCCGAGACTTGCTCTTTGAATTGTCTTCTTGGTAACCCCTACCACGTCCATAGCAAGGAACCAGCACAGCAAAACTATTATCTAAATCTTCAGATTGGAAGCCTGGCCCATGTGGCTCCAACCAACCAATTGACCAATCAGAATCATCAGATTCAGATCCAGAAACACATCCACCATCTGATGGAACAAGAACAGCATCATGCTCCTTGTCCATTTTCTTCTCCACCCGACTACGCCAGTTTTTCCTCACTCGTCTAGTAGAAGATTTCATATTTTCATTATGGGAAACAGGAAATTTCAAAGTATCTGATTCCCACATTTCCATTTCAGGTGAAGTCTCAGATGGAAAAACTTTAGGCTCCTGAATCTTCTTGCCTCTCCATGACAACCACGATAAAGGCTTAAATGCTATAGCCATCTCTATTCTCAATCTGAATTCAAATAACTGTTTTACCCCACTAGAAATCCAATCAGACCAAATCTGTCAACGTGGCTGGAAACTATCTGAAACACTGATTTTCTTATTCCTGTTGCGATTCAACAGAATAAAAATAATCTCATATGAAAACCTAAAATGAAAAACATCAAATTATATATGCTAAACGCACGTTTGAGAGATTTGAGAAAGTAAATAGCTGTTTATAAAAAAAGAACTAAAGTTTTGGTTTAGCAGAGAAGATTGACACTACATGAACACACAGTTTATTGTCCATTAAATATCTTGATTTTGTCCAAAACAATCGACAAATGTAGGAGGACACCAGTTAAACTACAGCTAAAAAAGGGCCACCAGGGACAAGTAGAAGCCAAATTTGACCCAGAAAATTAAAATCTCATATCTCACCGAAAAGACCAAATAGAAAATTCGCAAATTACCAAAAGAAAACAGTGAAATTCTTTATCCAAATTCAATTTTGATACGACTCTCTAAAATTCCCAACCACGACTAAAATTTGTTCTATAAGTAAACAAATAAATTAATTAAATTGCAAATAGAAAATTTCACAGGGCTTCACTCCTATTATCCTTCTCCCAAATCAAATATCCCATCCCTTCAAGTATACTGCATTACATCAAAATATAAAAAAGTTCGCAATCTTTTTCTGCAGATAATATGAACGTAAGC